>JAOWBR010028874.1:0-16152 GCA_028571145.1 Dionaea muscipula
AACGGCAAATATTCGATGTAATTGAATGTGTAATTGGATGTGTCAGAATAACTCCCCCGATATATATATATATATATAAAACTTCTAATGTGGACATCCGTACTATTTTTATTTTCGGACCTCATATATTTAAAATATTTTTTATTTGCGGACCTCATATATAACATAAAGTTAAATATTTATATTCAGAGTAAAAAAAGGGTTATTTGCACAATAGCATCTTACAATAAATTGTATTGCGATGTCATATTAATTATTTATTCTTCCATAGAGCTATTGATGATAATGACATTTAGGATGTCGAATCACAACTAACTTATAAATGAAATAATAAATTGTTATTGCAAAAAAGGTTACGTTAAATTGTAGCAGTCTATTTAACGTGATTGTTAAATGTTTAAAAATGTTATTTTCTCTATAAAATATCAAAATTGTACGAATAAAATAAAATTTACTTAAAATGTTATTCTATGTAACGCGTGGCATGGCTACATATCCAAATGTTTTGAGCAATTTTTACGTTGCAGTGCTTCCTATCCTTTTTCTAAGGACTTCTCATGACGACCTCCTAATTTATTCGCAATCTGTCACTTGATAAACAGTAATGTGAATTTGTTTTCTTGTCTGGGGAAGGTGAGGGGGTCTTGAGGTTCTTTGTCTCGACACCCCACCACAATCCCATGTTGTTGTTGATCGACGCATAGACTAATGATTTGATTTGATCAATGCCCACCTTGTCTTCTTTGTAACCCATTTTGTTCGTATATTCAAATTCAAGGCCTCCAATCTCAAAATCAAATCAGAACGACACAAATCTCCCTCTAGAGCTTCGAATTATTGATCTGCTTCTTGGCTTGCCCTCTTTTTTCTTCTTACAAATTATTGATCAATTTTCCCGGCCATCGAAGTGCTTTACTTTCTACTTTTTCTTCCCTTTTTCTCAAACCCCACCGCACGTTCTCTCGAAGAAAAGAAAGAAAAACGAGGCATTGTAGGACCAGAGAACAAGGAAAACTTTCCGGTTTTGCTTTCATAAAGGTTTCGGTCATCGAGATTTGGTTCAGCTCGGTATGTTCCTATCTCATGGGTTTTTCCTTATAAATTCCATTTTTTGAAGGAATCCCAGACGAGGGTTTTCACCTGAGACTCTTAATTTTGAAGGGACTATACTGTGTTGGAATTGTTTCATGCGGTCTATGAGGTTTTGTTCCTCAGCTTCTGGTGGATTATGCTGCAAACAGCTGTGTTGAGGAAACTAATGCTGATTTTGTAGGGTACCCAATTGGCCATTATTGCCATAAGTCACCGTTGTTGAGAAATTGTTTGTTGTGAGTATTGTGGATTCATTTTGGTGAATTTATTTGGAAATAGCTAGTGGCTGAATCTTTTAGTTTGAGAAACATGGGCTGTGCTTATAGTAAAAGTTGTAATTGCTCTTGTAAATGCCGCTGCTTCCGGCAATATGGTGGTAAGGTCAAGGCCAACCGGAAGAAGCAGGCCAACCGTGGAACTGCTCAACATGATACTCAGGAAGTGCTTGCATTTGCAGAGAAGTCATTGGAGGTTGTACCTGTCCCTTCCCATAATTTCAGGTTGGAGTATGCAGTCCTTACTCTGCAGGGCCACTATCCCGACTCACCAGGAAAAATAAACCAAGATAGTTATCGCATCGAGACATGCATCCAAGGTAACCCAAACATCCATTTCTTTGGAGTTTTTGATGGACATGGCCAATTTGGCGCCGAGTGCTCGAGGTTTGCAAAGGATAGGTTGTTGGAGAAGTTGTCAAGTGAACCTACTTTGTCACAAGATCCTGTAAAGGCTTACAATAATGCATTTATTGCAACAAATGAGGAGTTGCATTCCAGCGATGTAGATGATATGATGAGTGGTACAACTGCCATAACTGTCCTTGTTGTCGGGGACACCGTTTATGTTGGGAATGTGGGTGATTCTAGAGCAGTCATTGCTGTCAAGGATGGGAATCAAATTGTTGCTGAAGACCTATCTCGTGATCAGACTCCTTTTAGAAAGGATGAGTATGAGAGGGTAAAGTCTTGTGGAGCTAGGGTTTTAAGTGTTGATCAAGTTGAGGGTAATAAGGATGCAAATATACAAACATGGGGTGATGAGGAGACCGAGGGTGGTGATCCTCCAAGGTTGTGGGTTCAAAATGGGATGTACCCGGGAACTGCTTTTACACGGAGTATAGGAGACCACACAGCAGAAACAATTGGTGTTATAGCTGTGCCTGAAGTGAAAGTGGTTCAGCTAACAGCTGATCATCTATTTTTTGTTGTTGCCAGTGATGGAGTCTTTGAGTTTCTTTCCAGCCAAGCAGTAGTTGATTTGGTATGTCCACATTAGAGTTAAACAGTATAGTCTCTTTTCTTCTTGATCATCTTTTTGCCACCACACCTGCTGCATGTAGTGTATTGCATTGTGGTTAGCGTAATATTTTTTCTTGATGTTTCCCAAATCATTTTGGGATGAAACCCCCTTGGGTTCCCTTTCTTGGCTCTTTAAATGACAATACATTGATAGGTTATTCAGCTCGATTCTTATCTAACCAAATATGTACTCCTATTGTGAGACACACTGTGTTGTGTAGATTTCTGGCTCCTTCCATGGAATTTGACCATGTCACTTGAATGCACTTGGATTTTCAATTCCTGGTAGCTATTATTTTGAATAACTCCCTCTTCTATTCTGTTCAGTGAATATCTTGATAAGTCTAATTATCAATGAACTTTAGAAGAAATGCAAATTAAATGCTTCCCAATCAAAATCGACAGACAATCTCCTGAGTTCCAGATGGTGGACCTCTAAAATATAGAGAACTTGTACTCAGGAGAGTGTTTCCCTTTGTGGAAGTGGTGACGGCTATGTCCTCTTCCTTCTAATGTTTGTTAAGGTTGTTACTAAGCTTTTTTCCTGGGAAATTACAGGGTATTCAGTGAGTTGTTGATGGCCGAGTTAATCCACTTAGTCAGCCACATGTGGCTGCAAGAGGATCATTTCATGCCACTCAGTAGTAATGTTCTTCAGTTTGTTTCTTCTCTAATTGGACTATGGGCTCAAGCTGCTGGTGCTTCTGTTTCTATCCATACGAATTCAACCTCGATTGGTGCCTTTTCCTTTTGTGTTCAAAACAAATTACTTTAGGACTTCATTCATGTGGATCACGTGCTCTCTTTTATGTCCTCTTCAACTTTACGGTCAGAGATAAGATGACGATCTTTTAATTCCAAGAGTTAATGGACTTGGAATCATCATATTGCATGCTTGCGGCAGTTCGAGTCGCAATGATCGGTGACCTACATGTGACGATTTTACATTTGAACAGACTTATGAGCATCTGTAAAGCATTTAGAGATTGTGTACATCAGTAGCTTTTACTACCATCTCTGTTTCTGTTTGTCTATGGGATCTCGTGAAGTTTCTGCGAGATATATTTCTTGAACACCCTTGTTAGAAGTATTTGTACATGCTTGATTCTAGAATTCCATATCTGATGCCATCTTATGTGTGATCTGCCTATTTTAGGTTGCAAAATTTGCAGATCCTCGAGACGCATGTCCAGCAGTTGCTGGAGAATCTTATAAGCTATGGTTGGCGAATGAAAATCGAACAGATGATATAACCCTCATTATTGTTCATGTTAAAGGTTTGTCCCGGGTATGTATCAATTGAATTTTCGTTTGTCGCTGTTTGCTCTTTTATCTGTCCATCTTTTGTTCCTTGATGTGTTTCCTTCATTCGAAGTTATCTTGACTTGTGTAATTCTAGTCATGTAATTAATATTAATCTGTTTTAGGATATATGTGCCATGCCGCTGTGTGCGGGTGACTGCTTCAAAACTTTAGCTCGCTTGTAACACCTTAATGAGCCCTTTCATCCTCTTCAACTCAAAAAAAAGATTAAGCGTTGTTGACAGATATGAAACTCATTAGACCTATATTTAATCTCAATCTTCTTTCACCTTACGTGGGATTGGGGTATCACAGTCAATTGGTTATCTGTAATATGCACCTTGAAATTTGAATTTATGTGGTACTCATAACCCTGCCCTGCTGGTTTTCTGTGTCCAAAATTGAAGTTACGAGTGCTATAAATTGTTTGTTGATTATCTGCTGTAATTGGCCTTCAATGATATTTCTGATAATTCTGTGCATTTCTTGTGGTAAATGATAATTCAGTCTCTTTTGAGCTCCGCCTGCTGTTTTTGGTACCAAGGACCACCTGTAGTACCATGTAAATAAACAGAAGGCAAACTAACGATCAGTTAACTTGTTTCTGATGTGATTTGGCTTTGCCTCCACTTTCCTTTCTTCCCAACTGCGTCTTGCAAATAGCCAAAATCTGCAGATCTTATAGACACACACTTTAACTGTAGTTTCTTGTGATTCAACAGTCTGGTTCCGAGGGAACTGATGGAAATGATGCTTTTGAGATATCTGGTAATGGAGGTTCAGACATGTATTATTCAGCCGCTAGCGCCACGTCAGAACTGCAATCAGGCCAATCAATCACACTGCAGGATCAAAGTGCAGCTACTGTTGCTCCTTCTCCCACACATTCTCAACCATAATCGACAAGTGAGGTTTCTATGGCCGTCTTCCTACGTCTTCACCTGTCAATCGATGATGAATGGAGTCCCTTTGCCTCTCCCTGTTCGTGAAGCTTCCATAACCTGGCTCGCTTAATCTTGCTGAATCCTTGTTCAACTGGTATGATTCTGCTATAACGAATTGCTTTTGCAAATAATCACACTTGCATGCATCATTATTGAGATCCATAACTTCAGACAATTCCTTTATTCTTGATGTTGGCGGACTGAAAACATATGGTATAAGACTGGTATGTGCTGATTACTATTGGGTTGAACACATTTATCTCCGCCAACACCAACCCTTTTCTTAGAATAATAGCCTAATTCACAGATTTAAAGTTTACAAATAGCACCATAACCTAAGATAATCAGCAACCTTTAGCTGCAAGTGCAGACACTTCGTGTTATGGCATTCTGCTTTCCATCTATGTTTCTTTTTAATCGTTTGCTATTAACAAACAGGAGAAGTGGGAGTTGCATTGGTGATTGGAAGCTGTTAGAATGATCTCACGGAGGGTTGAGTTCATGCTTATTTTTGGCTATTGGCAAGCAACCTGGGTCATTTTATTTTGCGTTTTATATTCAAGATCAATAGTTTTACCGTTCACTGTAAGTCTCATCTCCTGCTCCTTATTATCGGGAGGCAGGTCTGCAGCGGAGAGGTTTCAATACGTCCAGGGTGTTAGCTATGTATACAGAAGACAGCATCGGTCGGGTCATTGTTTCGTATGAAGCTTTTACTATAATCCTTGATTGTGAAATTATCACTCATCCTAATGGGATTTGTTCACAATGTAGATCTGCTGTCTATATTCCTTTGTATGAAAGCAGCAGATTATCTCATAGGTTGTTGCTATGGAGTCTTTGGTGATTATTCAGAAATGTTACTTCATCTATTCTTCATAGTAACCAACACTTACGAAATCTATATTTTCCTATTCTGGTAAATGAAATGAAGCTCACCCCTTTGTTGGTACTTGAGTAAATATTTTTTCATGATCTTTCATCAATCTGCTAATTAGACTCATAATACATTTATCATCTAGAATCATTAATTTTCTATTAGAGGAAGTTGCTGAATGTTACAATGTCGTTTAATAGCAATGTTGGTAGTCCCGGCCACTGAGTTAAGGATCGGTTTTGGTTCTGAACTATTGGTTCCGATTCTAGGAAATGAGGAACTAGGGGTGTAAATCAAGGCATGTAGGTCTGAGTATTTTTTATACTTGACTCGAATCTGTTTTTCATATACTCTAAAATATGGAGCTCAACTCGAGTTTGTTAAGATTTTTAATTGTCCTGTTCAAACTCGAATTAAACTATTTAAACTCGTCTTAGTTCAAACGAGTTGAGATTGAGTATAAACTCGAATTGAGCTTGAGTTCCAAATCTATAATTTTTATTACAAAACAATATGATTAAATCTATGTTCATGTTTATTTGCCAATGCATTTTGGATAAATATAATTCACTTAATGTAATTCAAGTCAAGAATTTTTTTTTTTTTTTGAGTATTTATGAAGTTGAGTATCTCACTATTAATGAGAACAATTACGATCTACTCATGAGTGTAACAAGTTCAATATCAATAAACTACTACTCAAGTTCTACTCGTCAAGATACAAAATAAGTTCTAACATTAAATTAATAATATAAATTTTTTTAAAAAAAATTCAATAATATAAAATAAATTGTTATTAATATTTTTTATATTGTCAGAGATTAATAATTTATGTATGCGTCATCAATTCTTTCAACAAGTCTGACCTATCTTGCAATCTACACATGTAATGAATGGTTAGAAGCACCTCGAAGGTTACCTTAGAATTGTCCTTTCGATGCTTAGTCAATGGGGCCCGCTCTGCCCCATCATCAGCAACCACTAAATGCACGTATATTGATACATGAGTTTTAAAGGATTTTTAAGTGAGTAAATAATGAGAGAATTGTATAATGATTTATAAAGATTTTTTTGAGTGTGGATGAGAATTTTTTTTATATAAATTTGTGAATAGTGAGAGAGTTGTATAATGATTATTTGAAGGGGATGAAAGAGAATATAAAAAAGTTGAGTTTTATGTTGAGAAGGATAAAAATTTAGAGATTTATAATGGATGAATAGTGAGAGAGTTGTGTAATGATTATTTGAGTGTGGATGAAAAAATAAAAGGTGAATAATAAGAAAGGGGAGATAATGTATCAATGTACATGCTCTAAAGAGCATAGATCATCAACAATCAGGCAATCAACATAATTTAAAGATTTTTTTGGTTTAGTTTTCCACTGAAATTCTCATTTCTAACAAACGTTAGAAAATGAAATGAAAGGTTATAAATTTTAATAATTATTTTTATGGGAAAATGATTTTCTTTCGACCAAACGTAAGATTTTTCCCCTTTTCTTTAGAACAAAATTTACCTATTGTTTTTTTCGCTTTTGAGAACAAAATGAGTTATGCAAATCATGTAAGAGGTAGGTATTAAATTGATATCAATGTTAGCTCCCTGCTACAATACAGCTCTCCTGCTTCAAGCCTCACCAAACCTACCAGTTATATCAGCAGCATGACCCTTGATCTAGTTTAACCTGCAAAAAATGTCAAGATTTCCACTCGACGGCCATGATGAAGAGCTAGAACAGATCCCAGCAGTGCAGCACATTTCTGTTACAAGATTAACGAAAACACTTAAACAAAAGTATGAACATAAGAAAAAGGATCAACAACTTCATTTTTGATCGAGCGATGATATTTCATCACCTGATTGAGCTTTTCAACATGATGATTCAAATGCATTATTTATCTGGGAAGGAGTCTGTCTAGTACTGATATACGAAGGCCCATGGGATGAAAACTCTATACCCTCAAAAACTCAAAAACTCTATACCCATGAGATGAAAATCAAGGGCGAGCATAACGTACTGATATACGGCGCTGTATGGGGCTCCGACATGAAGGGCAATCCTTCATTCCTTGCTTAACATGAAGCTCATTGCACATTGTACAGACCACCTGATGCGCACATGGAAGGAAAACTACAGACATCTCTTCTGAAAGGCACATAACACACTCCCTTTCACGTTTCACCCCTCCTGTGCCTGAGAAGTCGTCGAATTCATTTTCCATCCCCGACTGGTATGGTACACGGGATTCCTTAATAGCAGCAGAGATTTTGATGTATGTGAGCTTGCTGGCGTAACTTCCATCAATTCCCCTCCTCATTGCAGCAATCTTAGAAGAGTCTGTCTTGAGTCGCAGCTCTGATATATCTCTTTCCTGAGCTTCTGGATATCATCTTTGTACTTCCCAAGATTAGTTTCTGCTTTGGACCTTATCATATCCTCCTTTGCTTTTGCAGACGCCTCAAGTTGTTCTTCTTTTCTTACTGAGTTGGCCTGCGTGAGCAATTCGTCCTTTGCCTTCTCAGCTTGTTTCCATCGAGCCTGCAACATTTTTACCTTCCTTAAAATTATAGTAATAGCTCATTCTACATGGCAGAGGAATCAGCACATATGATGAAATAGATGCAATCATGAATTGGCAATGGAAAAACCCGTTCAGGCGACTTTGCTTCTAGTCAGTTTAAACACAGAACCCTTACCAAGGTGCCAACAAGATTTCTACTCATATCCTCTTCATAAAAGTGATACTATCAAGCAATGACTGGTATTCAACCTGTTGAAAAAATAGCCTAGAAAGAGAAGCTAAGGATCGTGTAATCACGAAATCCAACACCATACATACATTATTCTTAGGTTGCTCAGTAACATGCCATTTTCAACAGTAGCCACTTTCACTTTTTCTAGGAATGTAATTCAGACATGAGAGATTCATGTAGTATTTTCTTTTGGCATGGATGCATGATTCCTACTTAACCTTTGACAACTAGCAAGTTGCACATATAATGGATCAGCAGAACTGTTACTCCTTTAGAAGATTTGGGATACGTTGGGTGCTTGAAACCTTGGGTCTTCGAGGACTGGGATCCGATGCTTCCAGTTCAAAAAGATTTGCATGGGCCAAAATGGCTTTCATGAGCAAGAAAGTGCGTATCTATCATAAGGACCTGGACCCCACCCTATAGGAAGACAAGATTAGGATAAAACGCCTAGGAAAAATATATCCATACCTTAACATGTTTCCATGCATCAGCTCTTCACTCACCTCTGCTGAAAATAAGAGGGCGGTAGGATTCGACCTGGTGACCTTTATTCGCAACCTATTGCGATACCATGTCGAGAAACCCTCTCAACCAAAATCTCAAGCTTATTATATTATTGCTCAAAAAATATTTAGTATCTTAACATTAGCAATTGTCATAGTGGGACGGCTAAGTGCATAAAGTTCTGATATTACAGGAGGTAAGCAAGAGTAATGGAACCTTGTCCTGCACTAGGACACTGGATACCCCTTAGTCGGACTTTTCAGCATGTTGTAGTATTGCGTTTCATATAAATCTCATACTGCCTGGATATGGCTCAGTTTCATCAAGCTCTCCCCATGGTTGAGCGCAGATAAATGAGCTACACAACTCTAATCATTGGGAAGAGGGACAGCAGGTTAGAAGAAAATGCAAAAGTAACCACTTGACTTGATAAACAGAAAATTAGGAGCTTTATGCATGAAAGAAGCTTTCATTTTCGTTATTACTGTTGATTTTTTGAAGTGATACTTCGGAGGAAACAAACCCAACAGAGGAGAATGGCCTGAGCAAGACGACAGTCAACCACCAAGCTATCTTGGCTACCTTACTGCTCAGGATATTCATAAAAATTGAAAAAATGAAAATATTTTCAAACAATCATAGTACGCTGCAAAAACATTTAAATATGATGTGGCAGTTCCAGTGACGTGACATTAGAATCCTCTGGTATGGCTCCTATAGCTGGATTGTATTATGAAAGACGCATTGCTCAATTCCTTCATATAAATAGCGTAAACATAGAACTATTATGAACAGAAGATACTTTAAAAAGAGAGACTGTGAGGACCTCAACCAAAAGTTTCTTTACACAATTACCATGTTTCTATCTTCCGACAAGGATCATATGCACAAGCAGATGAAGACCCTAAACAGCGGAAACTTTATCCACAACCTTGCATCTATTATAGATAATTTCACGTCATTATACACAGTTGAACTTTACCTTGCTACAAAGGGTAAGATAGTTAAGTGCAAGTAATTCTCGGCAATAATATCCAAGGAAAACATCATAGTCCCTAAAAGAACCCAGAGCAGACATTAATTAAGGATTCCCAAGACATTCCAATCATCCACTATCAGGATGCATTGACATTCTCTGTGGAATTGGCGTATTTGTGGCCTTGATAGTCGTGCAGGTTAACTTTTATCTAAATCATACACCTAAGGCATGTCTACATCGAAGTTTTTTTCTTAAGAAAGGAAAACATTCTATTTGACATCTAGGAGAGAAATTTTTTACAAGAACTCCCCTATTCACTTAGTAGAAGCATAGAAATCTACTCAACTATTCCACATCATACACTATTTCCCTCCTATCCAGCCATATCTGACATAGTCATCCATCAACCACATGGGCTCGCTCACATTTTCCTATGATCAATATTTATCATCCAGCTTTCATGATTTCCATCTCTGGTCTATATTTTTCCATAATACCATACACAGTGCAATCAAATATACCTCCATCCCTTAATCTACATTTACTGACATGAGGAATCGATGTGACGAGGAGTTTTTTCTTGTTGAAATATTACCTTATTTCTAGCTTCCTGTATGTGATAAACCATTACTGCAAATAATCCTCATCTGAATTTAGCAATTCTTGCTACTACCTCTAACAGCTCTGACGGACCATCTCCTATTTCATATTGTCTCATGGCCTTCAAAACCTTAGACAGAGCCTCTTGAGTATAGGAACACCGGAAGAAAAGGTGATCTAGTTTGAGTAGTATGAGTTTGAGGGCAAAGAGGATATCGGTCATCAGATGCTAAATAACTCATCTAGCCAATTTCCCCCTTGTCTGCAGCCTGTCCAACACAATCAACCACAGGATGAAGCTATGCTTAGGCAGTGACCATGCATTACAGATCACTTCAACCCAGGGCACTTTTGCATTGAAAGCTATCAGATTCTGATAGGCCACAACAACTACATAATCTATGAACTAGATGGTTTCCATAAAACTTGTTGCGGCAAGAACGGGATACCGGCACAAACCCTAACCCAAATCCAACAACAAGCAAGCGGAATAACCAAGGAAGAGAAGATAATCGAGATAGATATCACACAATGCAACTAAAACAATCAACCAAAACAACCAAAATAGAAAGAGCAAAGAGGAGAGAACACCGAGATTTACGTGGAAACCCAATCGGGAGAAAACTACGGGAGGAGGAGGAGAAATCCACTATCAATCAATGAGGATTACAAAATGGGTATTGAAACCCCAAGGAGAGCTCAAAATCGCCTATGAGGAGCTCTCACCAAGTCTATTTCGTGGATTGATTACAAATGGGTCGAGACCCCTAATTTAAAAATCGCACGGATTTCATTCCCACAGCCACGGACGTCCGGCCGGACGTCCGTGAGTGCTGCAGATGGAAGTCGGACGTCAGTGAGTGCTGCAGATGGCCACTGATGGATTTTGAGCCAAACTCAACAAAACCAATGTTTGTTAAGATAAATATAATTTGCGGGTCTTCTACTATAAGGTCGATCTTTTGGTAGAGCCGATTCCTTAATATGGCACCTAAACAGGCGTGACCAAAGGTCACGAATTAGAATCCTACCAGCGCGACCCTCATTTGTTTAGTACTTGGTATGAGATGGGTCAGTGCACAGTTCACACTTCAAGACCAGAAAAGGTATTCATGTGAGATGACGTGTTAAGATAAATATAATTCATAGATCTTCTACCACAAGATTGATCTTTTAGTAGAGTTTCTCAATTTTTCCACATCCAAGAATTTGAACGGGATGCTTTCACTTTCCACACATCATGTCTCCAAAGGTAACATACATGTACCCACTTAACCAACCAGACTTGGGCAAGGGCACTGAACCTGGCCCAACCTTCTCCGAGCATGTGACCACAGGCCAAGCCTGCTCGGCATCGAGTAAGACCCTCGTCCTGGCCTGCTCGACGGTGAGAGCAGGACCCCAGTCTAAGCCTGGCTCGACGCAGAGCAAGTCGATTTTCTTCGACCACTTTGCTCGGACAGAGGGTAAAATAGACATTTCATAATTATCTTAGATGTCTATAAATATACCTCTCCCAACTACCAACTAGGTATGAATTCAATACCCAATTTCTAACTTTCTCTCTCCACAACCTAGCTCGGATTTTCATCTAGCTACTTACTTAATTAAGCATCAAAGCGGTCTCTCCGAGCTAAAACCTCAGGGTCCCCTCTGACGTGGTTTGTTACCTCTTTGTCAGGATCACGAGTTGGATCTCTCTTTAATCAAACTCGAGTCAACCTCAACTTAGCTTATGAGAAGGTTCTTTCCGTTGGCCCGACCAACCAAACTCGGTTCTCGAGCCTTCTGGTTTTGGCCTGCGTTTTCAAGTGCAACAGAGTGCTATGTGAATTTGAATTTAGGGTTCTTGGTTGTCGGTTCCATCGCCAACTTCATTGACAACGACGTTTGACTGATTTGTAGATTAAAGTTGTATCTATTTGCACTAGTTTTGTGTGGTTTACCTTCCAATGCATGGTTTGTTTTGTTTTTTATGTTTTTGGTTGGATGTCCTGAGGCCCTATGATGCCATTTCTTTCTTCTATTTTCCTATCATGCGGGATGTGCATGAAAAATAGTCATTTTTCTTACGTTTCGGGGGAGGTTATGCCGAATTTATCTCCTTTTTTTATGTGCCATTTTTTGTTTTGTGGTTTCATATCTCATAATATGCTTTGTTTGGTCATCTCTAAATTATACGTTGATTTGTATATTATATCTATATTGATATTAGGGTAAAGATACCCTAATTAAATATTATTATTCATAAGGGCAAAAGGGTAAAAAAACCCTTGATAGTGGGCCGACAAGGTCCTGGCTTAAAAGAAGGTCCGGCCTAAGAAGGAAAGCCTAAGCCCGGATCGTATGAATAGTGTGTCGGTGGGCCTTGTGGGCAGAGGGCAGCACGTCTGGATTAACTTTGACCAGTAAGTGACACTCAAAATGGACTGGCTAAGATTAAATGGGCTAAACTTCCAGGAGTAAGGTCGACATTTTATAAGTCTCCAAGGGGTGAAATGTGTTCCTATAAATACCCCCTCATATCCAAAGCCTAAGGTATGATTTTCTATCTACTATTCAACCTTCAAAGTTAAAAATTTCCTTCATCTGCAAGTTACTAACTTTAGCATTGGAGGGGGAATAGACAACCTCGGGACCTCTTCTTTACTAGGAGAACTTAACACACACCTATCCTTTTGCCAGTGATTGGTGACCAACCACTAAATTAAAGCTAGTTAAGTACTTCAAAGTACAAACTGAAACGCAGGTGCTTGAAGCTAGAAGAAGGGCACATGAAACAACATATGATACACAAACCTCAGACTGAAGCTGAACATTCTGAGCTTGCTCCAGTTCCAGCTGCAGCTGTGCCAGCTTCCGTCTCTCAACAGCAAGTTCTTCGAGAAACAAGATTTTCTGCCTCTCCCATGATCGAAACTTTGTCAGCATCTTCTTTTCCCTCTTTGAGACTTCCTGACAGCTTGCAGCTGATTCGGCAGCTCGAAGTTTAGCAGCTTCCATTTCTTGTCTCAATGCTAGATTCTCCACCTCAAGCCTCCAAACCGCATCATTGGCTCGCTCAACCTGTCCACTGGCCTTGGACAATGCATTCTCCATCTCAGAAAGCTTCTTCATTGTGTTCTCCTCCAAGGTTTTCTTTTCTTTTTTGAGCCACTCCATTTCTTCCTTCTCTCGTCTCAAAGTCTTTAGCTCAGCTTTGTCCTTGCTCAGACGTCGAGCTGCCTGCATAACCTTTTGATTGGCCCATTCTGTCCAATCTTGAAGCTGGTTTTGCAATTCCCGGAACCTAGGGACTAGCTTGACAATCATCTCTCTCTTCTCCTGTGGGGGACACCGAACCAGGGATTTATCAAAAGCCATGCCAGTGTAACAACAGTTTGAAGCCTCAGCATCACATGACAGGCATCAGTGATGTATTACTTTTTGTTGTTAGAGATAGGGAGAGTTTGACATCAGAAGGTGGTAGTACAGAAGGAACTGGTGTCAAGGGTGAGTTATCTGGTTGGGGTAGTTTGGGCGAGGCATGCACTGAATCCAGGCTGAACGATGATGATGATGCAGCTGGAAAAGAAGAAGCGGAGGATGATAGCAGAGAATTGGCTGGAAGTTTAAGACTTCCAAGTTCATGAGCTACATCAACTCCTGTCGCCTTGCTTATCTTTATAGAACAATGCTTGAAATGAACACTCGTTGAATCAGACATGGATTTCATTTTCTTATCAAAAAACAAACCACACAGCCCACTGAGCATCCCTGTTCTTGAAGCCCCTTTAGAACCATAGGTTCCGTAGCTTTTTTCAAGATGAATAGACTTCTGTTGAAGTATAGGTTCTCTTTTAGAACTATTAGAATGGATCTTCCTACTAGACACAAACTTTTCTTCCAAGGCAGGAACTTGTGGCATTCCTGTAGCACAAAAAGGTCTTTCAATAGAGATAGAAGGGGATGTTGAGCCGTGTTTCTCCGAAGTCAACCAATTCAAAAACACGTGAATTCTTAGATTTGCAGAAACTTGCAATCCCTGCCACCTTATCCATTTCTAGCTGAGATCCATTGTTACAAGGATTAGATTGATTGCGGTTACAAGATTTGGAAGGTTCATTTCCGTTGTTATACTCAGTTTTAGCTTCTGGGTTGAAGAAAGCGGATGAACTACCATTTGCAGTCCCATCACTGAGGAAACTTCCCAAGGGGTCATCATCCATTGCACAGGCCTGAGAAACATTCATGTCCCATATTAACAAGCACCACATTGCATCCCCGGTGCTACAAAAAGGCCTTACCTTTCGCAGAACACAAACCAATTCCTCGAGTACATACTTCTCCAACTGCTGTAAATCTTTGAAATAGTGCTCCCACGAAGGATCAACATGTTGTCCATTTCTAAGATATGCCAAAGTAGTATCCACTATATTAGGTACAGTGTCTTTCCAACAACAGCAACTGCCAGACCTCAGAACAGCATTCGTAGCTACCTCTTCACTGTAGCCACAAGCAACAATTTTCTTGATAGCACTCTTGGAAATAGCATCCAAGTTGCACAAAACAAGTTCTTCCAACTGAGTTTCGGTAAATTCACTCCAATCAGCATCGTGAAATCCGTCAACTTCTATTTCCCCCTTGTTTCCGAAAGTTTTCGTGTAAAATGGAGCTAACCCACTCGACAATCCAAGATCAAGCTCCAATGTTTCAGAATGGCCCTGCCCAACAGTGTCAACACCGCATGTGTCAGAGGCACCAGTTCCATGATTCCAGTCTATCTCAAATTTCTCAGCTGAAGACTCATACGTAGGGCACTCAGTCTGATGTGATGATAAACCCTTATTTGGGTCGTTATTCACTGGATGATCAGCACAAAACTTCCGCTTGTTCGGATTTCCTTTTTCTTGAATTGAAATAGTAGGACATACTTGGTTCCTGCTTGACTTAGCTACCATTGACGCCATCATTCAGCTGCACAAAACAATCTATTCAAGTACATTTCACAAAAATGTATCATATAAGTATAAACAAATATCCAATCCCATCATCCCCGATCCCCTACTGAATAAGAAAAGGCACAGGATGGATGACCCAGTAAAATGTGCTAATTTAACTCAGCATGAGCTACCATAAAACCGTCTTTCAACTGCACAACCTGGGGCGGAGCTACATTGGGACCGGTGGCCCCCACTTTTCAGTAAAAAAATATAGGTGTAATATATATACTCTTCATTTGCCTTTTTTTCTACTTCTCAGTAAAATAGTATGTGTGTATATATATATATATATATACAAAACTTCTAATGTGAACCACCTCAAATGCATAGTAGTGTGGACTTTGTTTGACTATTAGATTTGATAAGATCAATCGTTAAGATTGATTGGTAGTGGGCGAATAGTAAACACTTTTGAAAATGGGTGAATAGTGGAATGAACAGTAACTCGAGATGAAATCTGAGTGTTTGATGATTTTTAATTTAACGGTTGTAAGAGATCCGCACTACTGTTCATTTATGGTGGTCCTCATAAGAAATGGACTGTATATATATATATACATACAGTGGGGTTATATGTACACTTGTTATAACACTACTTATTACACTCATATTTATCAAATGTGTTTTGAGATATTTTGAGACGATCCGAACCGTTGGATGCGTAGAAAATGAAAAAATAAGAGACGACTCTTTTTCCTCGTCGAAAAAAAACATTGGAAAGGGCTCCATCCAGACGTTTTTCGGGCCATTTTGGGCCGATTTTCGCATTATAAAGGAAGTACCATATCCGAAATGATTATGGACGATCCAACCGTT
>JAOWBR010029096.1:0-16150 GCA_028571145.1 Dionaea muscipula
GTTTTTAATCTCCTGTTGCGTACCGCCTACTGTTTTATGGCTACTGAATCTTACGTTGTCTTAGCTTTTGTTGCCAAGGCAGATTCTTGAAATCAATTTGAAGATAGAGAGTGGAAAAAGTGTGCTGCTTTAGCTGGGTTAGCGTACTGTTTTCTACAATTCTCTTTCCCTAATGACATAAAAAAAAGATTCTTGAATTTCCATTTTTCTCAATTATAAGAAAAATTAGAAGTCTATGAGTTATCTGTGTATATATGATATATGATGTCGATAGGGAATTCTCAGAAATTTTTGTTGTTCAATTTTTCATTGAATAGAATTAAAAAGAGAACACTGCCCGCGCTGTTCCGAATCGATAAAGCTTTACTGCTTTAATAGCTAAACATGGCAGTATGAAACTGACTATTGGACTGGAGAATCTAGTTGGAACAAGGTGCTGTGTCATGTAGGACTTTTGAATTGAGAATGCACCAAATGACATGATTCTATGTGTTTACCTAGGATCATAGAATGTATGGCTCAGTTCAGGAACTAGCACATTAAGGGAGAATATCAGTTTGTAGTGGACACATAATGTGGGGTTGGAGAATGTGTGAAAAATGATCGAATATTTCTAAGCGACCAAAACTAGACAGTTTCCATGCATTGGATCATATTTAAGATTAGCTATGCTTGGTAGAGAACTAGAGATTAATCATGAGTAGTCTGATTCTTTACCATTTTCCTTCTTTTTATATTTGTGATTGGTTTTTCTGATTTTTTTTTTTGTTTAATTGTTATTTTGGGGATCACTTATGCCAATCAAGGACCAAAGCTTTGAAATGTTTCTTGACATGATCTCTGCCATTCTTTAATTTCTGGCGTTTGAAAATGATGCCCACGATTTTGTTTTCTCTTGTGCTGAAAAAGGAGACTATCATTTGGTTGTTTGCAGACCACTTATATCAGTTGCTAATATGCAAATCTGATTATTTCATTGGCCCATAGCTGATATACACCAAATATCAACCGAACCAGTAAATGGCCGACAGCTTCATGGCCTCTTCTTCATTACTCTTTTTCCATCCTAGTGTGATACTGGTACAGTGGTGATAATTAGCGGCCAACCAATAGTTTTGGAATCAATTTTGGTTATTTGAATTGTCATGTGTGCAGATTATAGGCTGCTGCTGCTGCCAGGTTGAAATTTGGGAGCTATAAGATTGTCGTAACTATACTAAACCGGGAAGCTAGCCATATCAGAAGTTGTATGTTATTACCATTATGGATTTGAAAGGCATTTCTTGGGTTGGAGATATGTATGAGATGTTTGAGGCAATGTGTTTGAAGGTTGAAGAAACTATTTATGAGGTATAATTATTGTTATCTATATCCTCTTTTCTTTTTTGGTGTAAGAACTTGGTAGGTTGCTGCATTGTCAACCATGCTAGAAGTAGAATGCCAACATACCTTTTGTTGGGAGTTGTGCCGGAGGCAAATTCTCATGCGCATCAAGTCTTTGAGAGTTGTGTGGACTTTGGTGTAAGTATTTATGCATGATATTTATAGGGTTTGAAAGGATAGAGTTTACAAAAGATAGAGTTTAAAAAGAGAGAATTTAAAAATACAGTAAAAAATCTTAAATAACTCACAACACTTTTCATCAAGTTTGAGTATAGATATTAATCATGCCCCGCTTGCTATAGATGTTGTCGACCCGATTCCCTACAAGAGACTTAGTGAGAATATTTCTAAATTGCTCACTTATCTTCACATAATCTAAGCTAATATCTTAACACTTTAACTTCTCTATAACAAAATGACAATCAATCTTAATATGCTGAGTTCGTTTATGTGAATGGCTGAATAATTGTCGCACTACAGTTGAACTGGCAGTCTGGTAGAGAAACGAGATATCTCAACTCCTCAAGTAACTGTTGTTGGAGATAGGCAACATCACTTGTCTAATGTGCGAGAACACGATACTCAGATTTAATACTGGATCTAGTAAGAACTGACTGCTTCTTACTCTTACACGAAACTGAATTTCCACCAACAAAACAATAATCTATAGTGATTCTGTGATCAAAATGGTAATCAGTCCTATTGACATAAAAAATTCCCGTAGAAAATTCCTCTATGTGTCGATGACCATGATTACTATAGAATAAGCCTCGATTAGATCCTTTAATATACTTAAGAATATGTAAGGTTGCTTCCCAATAAGGAACTTGGGATCAGACATAAACTAACTTACTACGTTGACAGAGAAGACAATATCAATGATGGTGAAATAGTTTAATTTACCCACTAATTGTGTATACCTATCAGATCACCATACATGTTGTCATTCCCAGGTCCAAGTTCTACTCTAATGAGCATAGGAGTGTCGCTCGACTTGACATCCACTATACTCACGTCTTAAAGTAAGTATAGAGTATATTTATGTTGAGACAAGAATATCCCCCGCTTACAATGGACTACTTTAATCATCAAGAAATATTTCAAAAAAGCTATAATAAATTTGGTTTGGAAGTGGCTCTGAAAAAAACTCTTCAGGGAAACAATTCTTGTACTGTCATTCCCAGTCATAACAATATAATTCACATAAACAATAACGAGAATACTTCGACCAGTCGAGTTTTGATAAAATACTGAATAATCCTTAGCTGATTGTTGTAAACTAAATCCTAATACCATAGAACTAAACGTCTCAAACCAAGCTCTGAGAAACTGTCTCAAACCATATAACGATTTCTTAAGCTCATGTACACACCTAGACTCCCCGTGAACAACAAATCCTGGTGGTTGCTCCAAATACACCTCCTCGATCAAATCATTATGAAGAAAGATATTTTTTACATCCAATTGATATAAATCCAAACACGGAGAAGCAACAAGAAAAATAATAAGGCAGACATAAGTCATCTTCACGACAAGAGAAAAAGTGTTGATGTAATCTACATCGTAAATATGAGCATATTCTTTGGCCACCAATCGAGCCTTGAGTTGAGAGTAACGGTGCTATCAAAATTTATTTTTACAACATAAATCCACTTACACCTAATATCCTTCTTTTTTGGAGGTAACAAAACTAGATCTCAACTTTGATTAACCTTAAGGGTCTGGATCTCTTCAACCATAGAGAAGAAGACACAGTCTCAGATAAAGTGCGTGAAACTGAAATAGAGTTCAAGGTAGAGATAAATGCCTATAGTGAAGACGAGACACCAATATAATATATGCAAGTAAATAATGGATATGTGATGGAGCTGTGTGCCCTCTTCCGCGGGACAATAAGGAGATCGAGATCGAAAGGGAGAGAAGTTTCCAGAATAGAGGACGAAGAGTCGAGGGACGAGGAGCAGTTAGGGGCCTACTCAGGAACAACTACGGAAAAAGAATCCAACTCCACTACAAGAGGGGCAGTATCAAAAGATATAACCCTACGAGAACCACAGGAATAGTCCAGTACAACATGTGGATGAGTAGGAATAGGCGGTGGCGGTGGCGGATGCAACGATAGCAGTGGTTGTGATAATGACGAACGTCGAATATTTTCAAAACTTAAGGTATCATCATCAACACTAAGATGACCTGTGGAAAGAACGAAAAGGAAAAGGGCTGGACTCATTAAAAGTAACATAAACACTCATAAAATTGCCCTATATCATGACACACACAAAATAGTTCCAACCTAATATTTGATTAGTTTAGGGCAGTGTATGTTAGGCAGTCGACAACCAACGTATTATTTTTGTTGGAACGGATACATGTGGCCCATCGGTCAACCTCACCTAGTAGAATTTGGTGATGATGATCATCATGACAATAACACCGTGAGGAATAGGACACAGTGAGGAATGTGTCCTAAAGAACATAGAATGACATGCGATTCATAACGTAGGTGGCAGTCAACACTAGGGATGACATTGGGTCGGGTCGGGGTGAGTTTTGTCATCCCCGATCCATTATCCACTGATAAAAATTTTCCCCCATCCCCGATTCACCCCCGAACGGGTACAAATATATCCCTCCATCCCTACCTCCAACGGGTGACGAGTTGAGGGGGGTAAAAATCTCTGACCCAACACAAATATATATATATATATATGGGCAGGTTATTGGGACGCCAAAATAGTCTCCACTTTTTTCTAAAATGTTTTGAGACGATCCGAACGGTGGATGCGTAGAAAATGATATTCTAAGACATTTCACGTTTTACGGTCGTCGTAAAATAATGACGGGAAGAGCTCTATCCGGACGTCATATGCACAACCTGCTGTCTCACAAAACTCGGAGGCAGGGGAATGTGTACAGCATATCATCTATTAGTGTTGCAATTTGGCATAACCTTCACGCTCCCTTCCAAATTTAATTTTTTTATTAGAAAAAGTGGGTGAAGTGAGACCATCACTTTTAAAAAACATGACAAAGAAAAAAAAGATTAAGATCCTCATCCACTTTTTTTTAATGAGGAAATGGAGTTTGAAAGGGAGTGTAGAGGATATGCCAACTAGCAATACTCTATCATCTATAGATTCTATACATCCAAAAGCCCAAGTGACAAACTCAAAAAGTGGCATAAATATAGGAAAAGAAGAATGCAACGATCAAAAGATATGTATTTTATTTTATTTTTGGCAATTGGTTACATGTTATGCCTTTTTGATATTTTATCTTTAACTATATCGATCATGGTGGGATGGATTGGATCCTCATATGTCGAGTCAACTTTGTTGTGTGTAATGTATATATATTGAGTTTGTAGGTAGGTAGCTAGTTCTTTCTCTTAAATGCCCTTTGACAATTAAACTGGTAGCAAAGTAGAGATAGACAGGGTCTTGTTTTTTAAGTACACACAACTCCGACTCCGAAAAATTAACTTACATTAACTTATATTTTATCGGATAACAAATAATAATAATAATTAAAAAAATCTCAACTCTTTCCACCCCTATTTTAGTTTCTCCTCCTCAATTGATTGTCCCTCTTTTCACTCCCTATTATACCTTTTTTCAATTTATTTATTTTTTGTTTTGTTTCTTTCTGTTTTTTAAAGTTATATTTTAGTTATTTTTGTTTTTGAATATTTTTTTTGTGTTATTATTTTATATTTCATCTTTTTATTGTTTGTATAAAGAAAATCATGCAAAATCATGTATACATTTTTAAACTATTTAATTTAATAAATAATACAAATTTGAAATAATACATATTAGTCTATAAAATATATTTCACCTTTATTAGATACTTTCATTATAATGAACTATAATTAAATACGTGATGCATATGGAATTGTCCATCCTTTACTATCTTCAAATGCATTCTTCCACCAACATTATATGTTTGGTGGCAAGGGATAATGAGGACTCATAAATATTTGAACAAAACGTTTTTAGTTAATAAATACAACAGGTAGATGAAATGCTTATCGTGGTCCGCTATTTTCTATAGAATTCTCAAGTTATAAAATAAAATAAAATCTATAAAATATAAAATAAGACAAAATAAAAAGAGATAACGAAATAAAATATATAAAATATAAAATAAAAGAAAACGAGATAAAAGAAAAGATAAGAAAAAATAAGATAAGATATAAAATAAAAGATAAGAAAAAAATAACAAAAATGAAAAAAAGAAAAAGAAAACTAAAGGGAGAGAATATAATTAATTCCTTACTTACTATTTTATCTAGTTAGAGAGTGAAAAACTAAAATAATGGTGGGAAAAACAGCCCTAAAAAAAACAAGCGCTTAATCAATAATCACCAAATTACCAGAGTATAATGTATAGTGATGGGTACGGTACCCACCACCATAAAAGAAAATTAAAATCCACACAATACCAAGTTAGTAGGATAACATAAGATGATGATCATATTTAATTTAATAATTAGTCAATCCAGAATAAATAAATTGGTTGTGTATCTGCAGCTCCTGCGGGCTGGATTGGATGATGGATCGTGGTTTGGTTGGCAGGTTCGGGTGCTTTTAATAAACAAATAATAATAATCCGAAGGCCCCACCCATTTGTAGTAGATAACTCATATGTCTTGTAATATATCGCAGTCCCTCCTCACAAGCGCTGCCCAATCACTCGGTCAATGGCAATAATAATTATGTATTGTATTTTCCTGTCAAAATCAACATTTTCCCACAGGAAATTGCCAGCTGTACTTTGCGTGCTATTGTCCTATCCCTCTTCCATCTGATATAAAATGAAAATTAAACTCCCAAAGACCACAAATTAAACATTTAAATCAATAAAAACAAATCTTAATTGGAATTATTGGATTATGATTTGATACCATGTGAAATTATGGATACATTTTAAATATATTTTTAAGGATCTACATAAAAAATCGTAAAAAAAGTATTAAAAAGAGTTTCATCCGATCGTTTTGGGTTAAAATCAATTATAATTGGAGGTGGTTAATGTGTTAATTTCAAGAAGAAAAAACAATCATGTGAAAACTCGAATATATTTAGGTCGAAATCTGAAGGATAAACGCATATATAAAATTATATTTTGATTCTAATAAATATAATATAATGTTAAAATTGATCTAAATCACCCCGAAATACGACCAGATAAAACACTTCCTATTATATACATGCTTAAAAATATTTTTTAAACACATACATTGTTTTGAATTATCTCAAATCATTCTAAAAAAAAACATATGAAAAAAAATATTTATATAGCCCCACCTATTAAATATTCATTACATTTATGTGGAAAAAAAAAAAACACACAAAAAAACCTCAATTGTAATATTGCGATTGGTTTTGGTCTCCACCAATCCTGGCTGCGGCCGCTTGGGTGGGCAATGCACTATTGCAATATTGCTACTTGGGAGGGTGGGGCCTGGCCGTCTGTTAGAAAATGCATGACAAACGAAACAGATTCGCTTCCACTTCCCATATAAAACAAATCAGTTTTTGGCCTTTTGCTTTTCCCGTTTTGCGTGACAAATCGGTAAAAGCAAAAATTTATGTCTTTATTTTTTTTATAAAAAACATTTTCCATCTATTTTAATTTATGTCTTACCCTATTTTCCATCTATCCCCTTACCCTATTTTCCATCTTTTTTAATTTATGTCTTTATTTTATTTTTTAAAAAAAATTTGGCATCAAATTCAATTTACACAAAATCAAAGCGTAATTTAGTGTATGCGAATTAAATTATTATCATGATAATACAGTATGATTTCTCATAAATATTATAATTTATGCTTTTCAGCTGGCTTTCTATATAATTTGTAGTTGAATATATATATCTTAAATATTATTTTATTTAGTCTATTAAATTAAAATAAGATGTAATAATATTGAGAACAGAAAATTAAAATAACTAAGAAAATTAATATTTTACGAAAATATAAAAATTAATTTTATATAGAAAAACACTCTTAATTAACACGATGTTGATCCCCGTTCTATTAATTTTCTTGGATAAATTACCACTGTCGAGTACGTTTTGGTTTTGGTATACTTTGACTTGTTGCTAACACTTAACTGACACCACATATAATAATATAGATCTGTAGTACTAGTCTCCTCCTCAAAAACGTTCTCGGTCGCTGTTATGTGAACACACACTGTTTGTGCTCTTGTTTGGTTTTCATTTTTAAGTGCTTAATTTATTGGAAAGCAGAAGAATAAGAGAAAAAGAATTACAGCAGATCAATTAATACTGGGAACAAAAAATATATAGGATAGTGATAGTTTTGTTTTTTGGTTTTGGGTTGTCGAAAAACATTTTCTTACTAAACTTTATAATATTATAAAATAATCATCTGAACTTAGAAGCATCGATCATTATTGAGTTAAAATAAAAATCAATTACAGAGACTTGTTATAGAAAGAAATCAACGATTTTAGCATCCATGCATCTCATTGTGCAAAATACAAATTTTAACAGAAATAGATGCAGTTAGTATTAATTATTGGGACGGTCAAAAAGACAATGCTAGAAAGACAATAGTTGCAACAATATATATATTTTTAGAATATTTTGAGACGATTCAAAATGATCGATGTGTTTAAAATGTGTTTTTAAGGGTATATATCGAAGACATCGTCAAAAAATAGTCGGAAAAAGCTTCATTCGGACGTTTTTCGAACTGATTTTGACACTATAGAGGATCATATATATTCAAAATGATTTTGTACGATTCGAACCGTTGAACGTATTTAAAATATTCTAAAATTGATTTCATTAACATTTCGAGTTCCGATAAAATTAATTATACCAAATGATTGTAGTTACTGGCCACCTTTAAAAATATATTTTAAACGTTTTTTATCATTTTGAATCGTCACAAGATGTTTGATAAAAAATTGTTGTCATAATTGTATCCCTACCCCCGTTAATTATATACTATATCGGAATTCTTAACAGTCAACATGTACTTGAAGAAAGATTTTAGATATTTATGTAAACTAACCCTTTTTCTATGACCAAAGCCTTTAGGAAACAGGTTAAAAGCAGAACCGCCGGGCCGTGGATATTCCAACATCTGCCAAGCTGTCCCCTCTGCCCTTCCTCCTCCTCCGTTGCTTTAGTCCTCCTTCTTAAACTGACAGTAATTTGAGCGATTCCACGGAAAAAAATAATAATTTATTAATCTTAATTTTAGATTAATGGATTAATATTATTTTTTTATGTTGAAACCTATGGTGATGGGTATTATTTATTTTATGTAAAGTCAACCAATAACCCTAAGTTATTAGCATTAATAACGCGGTAGGCTGTTCGCCCATGCTGGAATCTGGAGTCTGGACCCCACTCCCTCCAGTTGCCCATTCCCCGGTATACCATCCCGACAACCGGCTGTGCCCGTTAACGTCCAGTAAAACTTATTGACCCGCGGTTGAGAAATATTCCCCTTCCCCTTCCCTTCCCCTTCCCCTCATCTCAAAAGCCTCCAACACAAAAAAAGCAAAACACTTTTTTATTTTTTACCTAGAGAGAGAATCAAATCAAAAGACACGCTCTTGACTCTGAGACTGAGACTGGTCATTTCTCTGTGCTGATGGTGGTGGCGACGGCGGCGGTGCCTTCTCTCAACTCCGATCCCCCCCTCTCCTCTTAGCTTCAGCAGCATCATCAGCCGATGACACAGTCGCAGAAACTGCAGATATGATAGTCCCAGTACCTGGACGAAACAAAGGAAGGAAGGAGATAGAGAGATATCCGAAGACGCTTGCAGTAGAAAGAGAAAGAGAGAGAGAGAGAGGCCGCAACAATCGTGGCTGCTTCTAAATCCATAGGTGTCGTCTCCGAATTCAGTTCAAGCAGCGGGGAAAGAGTTGAAGGGCGGATTCATCAACTTGCAGTAGAAGAGAGAGCTCTAAGAAAAACAGACAGAGAGAGAAAGAAAGAGAAAAGGGTTCTTGATTGATCTCGTCTCTTTTATGCGTTTTATAGGCTTTTGAGTGGGATCTTGAACTGTTGTTGGGCAGCTGAGAATTCCGAGTTTTCATTGCCTCTGATGTCCGATCTGTGCCTGTGCTGAAGTTTCCACGGAGATGGCGTCGTCGGAGGCCACGGTCAAAAATGGCAGAGGGGACGACTTCTCTGCGATTCAAGGAGAGGTTAGCGACGGTGAACTCACGAGGACGGCAGTCGAGGCCAATAGAGGTAATTTTGCTTTGCCCCGGCGAGAGGGTTTCAGGTTCGCCTGACCTGATGCGTTCGTGTTTTTTTTTTTTTTTAAATTTGGTTGTGATGTGGATGTGGTGTGGTGTGCTTGGTTGCAGTGGATCCGGAAGCAGCGCTGTACACGGAGCTATGGCATGCCTGTGCCGGCCCTTTGGTTACCGTGCCTCGCGAACGTGAGCGAGTCTTCTACTTCCCCCAGGGACACATCGAGCAGGTGAACTGCTCCCCTTCTTCTTCCTCTTCTCTTCCGTCTCTCTCTCTCTCTCTCTCTCTAAAAATTGAACAAATTCTCTTGTTCTTCTGTCATCTGTTAGATGGTTGAGTCTGTTTCTAATGCTATCCTACCAAAGCTATATGAATTTTTGCATTTAATGATGCTCTATCCTACACGATTGCTGTAGAATTATCATCTCAAACGTTGTCAACATGATCCGGTGATAATTATTAGTGGGCTGATACTGAAATCTTGCTGTCTTCATCAATCAGGTCGAGGCATCAACTAATCAAGTTGCTGACCAGCATATGCCAGTCTATAATCTTCCGGGGAAGATCCTCTGTCGTGTTCTTGCAGTGCAGTTGAAGGTTTGTTGGATTCATTGACAATATCATATTTGCGGTGTGTGTATTAAGCCTTTGCTGAATGCTTGCAATTCTTGACCCCTTGATTGAAAGGCTGAACCAGACACAGATGAGGTCTATGCCCAAGTGACTCTTGCCCCTGAACCGAATGTACGTCGTTATTCTGAATTACCAGTTCATTTCATATAAAAGAAACATTATGATCAAGGTTTTAAATGCTGAGGTGTTTGTTTCTTCGATTGCAGCAAGATGAGAATTCCGCAGAAAACGAACTTCCACAGCCACCTCAACCACGCTTTCATGTCCATTCTTTCTGTAAGACCTTGACAGCCTCAGACACGAGTACTCATGGAGGTTTCTCGGTCTTGAGGCGTCATGCTGATGAATGCCTTCCTCCCCTGGTTGGTATTTTACTAAAAGGAATTTAATGATGTCTGGGAGAAGGTATTGGATACATTGTTCATGTGCATTTCGATTATGTTGTGCAGGATATGTCTCGGCAGCCACCTACCCAGGAATTGGTGGCCAAGGATCTGCATAGAAACGAGTGGCGTTTTCGGCATATATTTCGGGGTAATGGTTTTTTTTTTTTTTCAAAAACCAAAAGCCAAAGTCCACTTGACAATCATGCTAGCATTTAGCTTCCAATTGTTCCTTCCCTCCTAATCAGAGGAAAAGTGCAGAAAGGATATAGTTATCGAGATTTGTGTCTGTTGGTATTCTAGAATATATCTGTTAGGGGTTATGCCTGTTTAAGTTTGGTTTTCATCAATTTGCTACTAGCATTAAACATGCCATTGAGGGTGGCCATCCTCTTTTTATGTTTAATTGTCTTTGTTATAAAAATGGATTTTTTTTGTTAGTCAGCAATGCACCTGGGTTGGTGTAGAAGGAGATGTCTCTTATTTGGTGTTGTGAGTGAGACATTTCTCAATCGGGAAGGTCTAAGGAATTGGGGTACAATACTACAATTACTTTTTGGTAATCAAACAGTTTGGATGCATTTTGGGTGCTGATGAAGGCCACAGAGTTCTTTGATAATGTTAACCCCTTTCTCTCGTTTGAGCTGCTATGTGGTACTAACTACTAAACAAAGAGCAATTTGTGGAGGAAAATGAAGCCCGCTTCTTTCTGTTTGTTGATTTTCACTCATAATTGGAAACAACATGCCTTTTTCCCTCATAAATGTTCAGATAAAAATATTAGGTGCTGGAAGCTTGAAGTCTTGGAGTCATGATGTACGAAGGTTTCACTTGTTACACATAAGAAGATGGGGTTTCCTTGTTTTTCATGTTTATGATGCCTAGGTGGATTTTGTAGTCTCTAGCAACTGATATGAAATAGATGCTTACGTTAGAGATTAAATGAGCATGGATCCTGTTAGAGTGTCCCATGCGTTGCATCCTTTTACCAAGGAAAATAATGTCCCAATGTTGTCACCACATATCTTATTTGTTCTTTTGCAACAAAATAGGATATGTTCCATTATCTGCTTTTTTGTTTCTGAATTCTC
This sequence comes from Dionaea muscipula, assembly GCA_028571145.1. Lineage (NCBI taxonomy): Eukaryota > Viridiplantae > Streptophyta > Magnoliopsida > Caryophyllales > Droseraceae > Dionaea > Dionaea muscipula. The sequence continues at coordinate 11,742 of JAOWBR010029096.1, forward strand.
ATATATACTGATCTCCTATTCATTTTGTTATGTTTTTGTGATAATGTTTTCTGTCATGTGCCTCACATACACCTTTATGCTAGTTTTCTAAGTGCTATTACACTGTCTTGGCTGTTGGACCTATTGCCGTTGTTTTTACCTAGGGTATTTTAATTCTTGTAATTTTTGTGATACCAGGTCAACCTAGGAGGCATCTGCTTCAGAGTGGCTGGAGTGTGTTTGTTAGTTCTAAAAGGCTTGTGGCTGGTGACGCCTTTATATTTCTTAGGTACTTATCTGATGGTGCCCTTCTGTAGTTGAATGATTTTACAGGCTGCTTTTACCTTTGTTTCTCATGATCTTAGGGGTGAAAACGGGGAGCTCCGTGTTGGAGTTAGGCGTGCTATGAGACAGCGGGGTATTGTTCCTTCATCAGTCGTATCCAGTCATAACATGCATCTAGGTGTTCTTGCGACTGCTTGGCATGCTATCTCAACTGGTACCATGTTCACCGTTTATTACAAGCCTAGGTTTGTTCCTTTTGCACACTTTAAGTTATCATGCAGGTAGTATTTTTTTTAATTGCTAATGATCACATTTGGAAATTTCGACTGACACTACTTGCATGACTGAATATTGGATAGCATGTTATGTGCAGCCACTTTGGATGCCCTGCTTTTGTTTTCAATTCTGTTATTTTAACACAAGTACTCGATAATTGGAGAAACTATGGGTGAAAAAATTTCAAGAAAAAAAGAAAAGAGAACTATGGTTTCGTTATTGATGCAAAAGTGAATCATAACCTAAATACAAGAGTAGACTATATATAGGTTGAATAACAACAACCTGAAAGGAAATATTATTCTAGCCTTAATAAATGATAAAATAAGATAACGCTATTTTAAGAGAACATATTTACCTTAACACTATGATCGCTCCAATTAACACACCTCTGAGATGCAAAACATATCTCTTCTGACTATTCCCATAGTGAATGAGACAAATGCATGTATGTATGGAATTATGGTCATGTTATGTGTTCTCTTCATGTGTTGTATCATACATGTCCTTCCATTCCATTGAAGATTAATGTTACTGTCTAGCTGCTTATGACCTACTCATGTGTAGCTCGTTATAGTGATTCCTCATGGCCTTGATGTTTGTTTTTCTACAATGTCACTGTTTTCATTGGATTGTTTTCTGAAACAAAGTTTATATGCCTGAGTTAATAGTTGTGAACAACTGCTTTAGGACAAGCCCTGCTGAGTTCATAGTTCCTTATAACCAGTACATGGAGTCCATGAAGAACAACTACTCAATAGGGATGAAGTTTAAAATGAGATTTGAAGGGGAAGAGGCTCCTGAACAGAGGTATGTTTTGACCAATAATGCATTTTTAAGATTATAGCATCATTCGTTGTGGTGTGAACCTTCTCTGTTATTGGCATGGCTTTGTCCATCTCTCTCCAAAGTTAAGGTGAGTGGCACCTCCCTGTCTGTCTTAATTTCAACCTGATGGAGGGTTCCTTGAATTTGAGTTTTCTTTAGGTTTACTGGCACTATTGTTGGAATTGATGATGCTGATCCAAACAGATGGAAAGATTCAAAGTGGAGATGCCTGAAGGTGAATATCTTCAATAGGAATGTAAGCTCTAGGTAGTATATGTAGCCTGCCGTCGGCGATCGATTTCTGTATAATATTCTCATTTTGCAGGTCCGTTGGGATGAAACATCAACTATATGTCGTCCAGAGAGAGTGTCGCCGTGGCAAGTTGAGCCTGCAGTGTCCCCTCCCACGATAAATCCTTTACCTGTTCCGAGATCTAAACGGCCTCGCCCCAGTATGGTTCCTCCATCTCCAGTCTGCTCTGTTCTTACCAAAGAAGGTGATTAACCCCTAGAAATTTTGCTAATGTCTTATTGGAAATGGAGGTGGTGGAGAATCTGAAATGTCTGGCTCTTGGTAATGATTTTTCCATATGCGACTAGCTGATCGAATATCTATTTTTGATGAAATATCTATGTTCTTATTCGGTTCAATTCTTTGGCAAATACTATTTGCCAAATTTCTGACAATACTTAATACCTATGAAAATTTGGTTTTTCTTTTCATTCACACCTTAATTCCTACCATGAAAAAACCACCCACTACCTATCACCTCTTCTTGCTGTCTACTGCCGTCATTGCCACCAGCTTGCTGCCTCCCATTTATTCCGCCACGGGCAATCCGATGAGTTCCCACCAAGGTCCAACAAAGTCCAGCAATATCAGATAGTATTCTGACAAGGTCCAGCCGCATTCTAATGAAAATTGTGGTCCTTTTTTTGGGAATTTTATAGCATTATCCTAACCAAAGAAAGGAATACCTATACGTCTTGCTATTTCATTCCTGAGGATTAACTGTTCATTTCTCATCTTAGTCTCTTTACCAACCAAAAAAATCATTAGTGTCTTATGTGTTTAATTTGTGTAGGCTCCTCTAAGGTTGCCACAGACCCTTCACTGGCAAGTGGGTTTTCAAGGGTCTTGCAAGGTCAAGAATTCTCGACCTTGAGAACTAGCCTTGCTGATAGTAATGAGTCGGACACCGTTGAGAAGCCTGTTGTATGGCCTAACCCTATGGGCGATGAAAACATTCAGCCGGTTTCTTCCGCACGAAAGTATGGATCTGAGACTTGGATGGCTGCTAGGAGGCCAGAGCCAAGATATTCTGATCTTCCGTCAGGTTTTGGAACTCATATTGATTCATCACCCCGGTTCCGCTCGCCTTTTTCTGATCAAACTGCTGAAGCGGCTGCTGCTTCTATGAAGAAACATCTACAAGATGGTGAAGGCAATTTTAATATTCTTGCCAGCAAATGGAGAATGCTGCCTACAAATCTGTCGCTAAACTTCAGTGCGCCTACTTTGAAAATTCCTCCTCAAAATGCATCTTTTCAAGTTCCTGGGAATCTCAGATATGGAGGTGTTACTGAGCATTCCATGCTTGCTGGGCCAAAAAGTGAGCATCATAATGGAGCTTGGACATCACCCCGATTTGCCACTTCTCAATCTGGCACTTCTGCTCATTCAAGAGACCTTTTACCAAAAACGATACTTCCGCCACTTGATCCTGCTAGGGCCAATGATGCAAAGTATATGCTTTTTGGCATCCCCCTCATCAGCAGTCCTGCTGGAACTGAGCCAGCTGTGCCATATAAGGGTACCAACAGTGAGCAAGTCAGTCAACTGCATTCTGCCGCTCATCCATGTCATTCTGATCAAAGATCATGCCCATCCAAGGGCTCTAAAGCTGTGGATCAATTGCCTGCTGGCAGTGACCAGGAAAAACTTCCCCCATCTAGTCAATTACTTTCGAGAGATCACGGGAAAATTCAGGCTGGCTCCACAAGAAGTTGTACCAAGGTTTTTTCCTAGTTCATAATCTCTTTTCTTCTTGGATTTCTTTTGAGTTGATTGTTAATATTGTGTTATTGGGTTTGTCAGGTACACAAGCAAGGAATAGCCCTTGGTAGGTCCGTGGACCTCTCCAAGTTCAACAACTATGATGAATTGATTGCTGAACTGGATCATTTATTTGATTTCAATGGTGAACTCGTGAATCCAAACAAGAATTGGCTAGTTGTTTACACGGATGATGAAGGTGATATGATGCTCGTCGGAGATGATCCTTGGGAGTATGGCCCCTTCTTTAGTTGTATTATAAGCAACAGCTATACTCCAAGTAGTTGCCTTCACACATTTTGTTGTTTCCCCTGAACTAACATTGCTGCTGGATCAGGGAATTCTGTGGCATGGCCAAGAAGATCTTCATCTACACCAAGGAGGAAGTGCAGAAGATGAGTCCCAGGAAATTGAATTCGAGGAGTGAAGGCAGTCTTGAAGGCTCTGATGTGAAACAAGTGGAACATCTTCCAGCAGCTCCTAGTGGTGAAATCCATTGAAGGTGTCTGGTAGCAGCATCTGGAGCTATGGTGGGTTCAAATAGTTGCAAATTTACCACAATTATTTTCGTTACTTTTGACTGAAACTCAAGGCCTGAAGAAATTATGGTCCGTAGCTGCTTTGGTTATGGATGATCCTTTTGGGGCCAGCTCTTCCAAACCGAAATTAACCGGGCAAAAAACAAAAGAGGGATCTATGCCCTTATATGGCCAACCAAGATGAAAAACGCGTACAAAATTTGAAGATGAAGAAAATGGAGTCATTGTGTTTCTGCTTTGATCCTTTCTCATGTCTCTGAAGCTAGTGGTGAGTAGTGCAGAGATACATTCATTCACAAGCTTAGCAGTGTGCTGAATTATATATATATATATATATTGCTGTCTATTGAGGATGAAGGCCTTGGTCACAGACTCCGGTCAACCATTCCCAGTTTTGTAATTGTTCTGGAGGAAGCTATTAGTTTTGCTGTTTAGTCGTATACGTT
>JAOWBR010029207.1:0-16149 GCA_028571145.1 Dionaea muscipula
ATTTCTTCATATTCATGTAAATCACAGATTCACAGGCAATAACAATTAATTTCTCACATCCAGGATATTTGTTTGTCACATTATAACATATATTTATCATGCATCAAAACTATAAGAAGTCAACAGGGGATCAGGAGGGTTAAAAACTAAAATGGGGGGTGAGAAAAGCAGTTCTCCCGTCAAATTAGACAAGCACTGTTCATGTGTATATTTTTCGGCAAATTGCCGAGTTGGTTGGCGAGCCACATACGCTGCTCCATTAGTATTATGGCCAGCTATAATAGCTAAAAAGGCAATTTTGTCTAGTCATATACTGATGCTCTTAGCTAGCTAAAATACACAAAAAACATTCTGCATTTAGCGTCTTCATTTAAGTCAAAGGATTAGCGAGTTACTGTTTACACACTAAATACTGTTCACGTTTTTTTTTTTTTTTTTTATAATTCTGTGGGTTAATTCGGATGAAAAAAAATAAAAATATTTTAATTTAGCTAGCTTTAGTAGAGAATATGATTTTGTGAAAAATTTTAAAAGTGACTAGCTAAAGTAGAAAAATGGATTTTATGGGTTAATTTGATAAAAATTTTGATTAAGTTAATATTGATGTTTAGGTTCTTTAGGAAGTCTGACATGGAACAAGCGGGTGGTGTGACTGGCGAGATTGAGCGGCACAAGCGGTTCAAGTGATATGTTCTATACCATCTGCCATGAATTACCCCAATACCCCCCATGAATTAGGCTTTGTGCCTCCAACGGGATCCCGCACGGGATGCACATCGGGATCCCCAGCATTGTTCATTTGCACGCAGTATTGATTTGCATGCTGCTTGTAAATCCCGCATAAATCCCCCACCCCACCCCCTATGAATTGGGCTTTGTGTCTCTAGCGAGATCCCGCGCGAGATACACAACGGGATCCCCAGCATTGTTCATTTGTACGGACAGTTGAAAGGAGATTGTTACTCTTAACTGATGTGTTTCAGACCGATTTGCGTAAGTAGTCGAAAAGGAGACAGACTCATTGTAAAATATTTGACACTTCTTATGATTGTTATTATGAAACTAAATCAACTTTGCTATTTAGACTACTTTTTAAATTAATATCTAAACTATTTTTTTTTATTAGGAAAAGTGAGTGGGGTAGTCATCTATCTTTTTTTTATCACATTTTTCAATTTTCCCACTCACATTTTTTAATTAGAAAAAATAATTATATAGTAGTCTAAAAAATAGTATAAATAGCAATATTGAAAACTAAACCAAGGAGAGTCGTTGCTTCCTCACTTGATAAATTAATAATGAAGATTATCGATCAATCCGTATGGGTCATGGACGTACAAGATCTAATGATCTTAGCTTTAAACGGGTCTCCTGCAAACGTCCTGTGGGATTGGTCCCCCAGAATTAGTTAGGTTTGTTCGAACACCTGGTCTATCAAAAAAAATAATAAAGATTATAGAAGAACAAGAAACAAGTAAAACCTTAAAAAGTCAAAGAAGCATCTTCATTGCTGTTCAACGGTTCAGGGAATCTTGAGTTCCCCAGGGCCCAGTGTATGAAAGTATTGTGCGTAATAAGTGAGAGAGCTGTGAAAATTTTCTTTGTTATCGAGAACAAGCTGTGAGACAGTGTAGTGTCGGGTTAGAAAATCTATCTTATTGGGTAAATGATATTTATATTTTATTCTAAAGTATCCTGATGATATAGTTATTATATCTTTTTATATAAATATTTTTTTTTTTGTTGCTGATGTAAGTTTTTTCTTAATTCACCACATGCAGAACAATTGGCACACTGAACATTCTTATAGTTTCATCTACTCTTATAAAATTTATTCGCTCTCATGCTCGTGTCGTGCCGCGTTCGTGGCTGTGCACGTGTCCGTGTCATTTCACGCACTTTATATATTTTTAATAAAAAAAGAATAAAAAATTATATCAATATTAGACGTATTTTGATTATCGTAAAAAATTATGAATTTTAACTATAATATTATTATATTTGATAAATTATGCAGCGAAATATAAAAAAAAAAACAAATATTGAATTTGTATAATATTATCTGATCTGAAAGGGAGATAAAAAAGGGAGGGAGAGGGAGGAGGAGGAGGAGGAGAAAGATAAGATTAATACGAACGGTTAATATATTTTGATTAAAAGATAAAAAATATACAAAAATATAAGTGAGAAAGTTATAATTGATTGAAAAATTGAGAGAGATTAATACGATTCGTTCATTCATTGTAATATAGATTTTTGTTTGTTTACGGTGAGCTTGGTAATAGAAGACAAATATTGAACTTGGACCCCACCAAAAATTACATTGGGTCCCGCCACGGTACTCCAGACTCCAGTAACTCCACACGGTCCAACCTGGAACGTGGCCCGTTCATGGCCTTTCAGTTTCCCCCCTTTTCTTTTCTTTTCTTTCTTTCTTTCTAGTTTCTGCATCTGTTTCTTTCTGCTTTTCTGTTATCCTTTGCTGCTGCCATTAATGAGAAAAGCTCTCTCTGTGAAAAAACCAGAAAAAAGGAGAAAAAAAACTTGGAAGAGAGAAGAAAATTGAGTTTATGGTCCTCTGTATTCTGTACTTTGACTAACCCCCTCCTTTTTAATTAGATTTAATTTTAATTTTATTTTTAAAATTCCTGTTACGAAGCAGTAAAAATCCTGTACTTTGACTAGCCCCCTTCTTTATTTCTTCTGAAAAAAAATTGCGAATTCGGGTATTTCGTTGATTCACTCAAGATATCTGTCTGGGAACCCTGCCCCGTGATCCGACGATCACGGTCCCTCTATTCCGGCACCGGGCGGCCAGCTCCTCCGCCAACTCATTAGGTACGTGGGTATCGGTTTACGTATTGCTTAGGAGTAGTAGTAGAAGAAGAATACCATTTTTGCTTCAATCTCTCTATCAGCTTCCTCGCTTGTTTCCTGTAAATCCTGTGTGATTTGCTTGTGGGTTTTTTAATTTGTTTTTCGTTTTTTTTTTTCTCGTGGGTGTTCCATTTTTGGTTAATCATGGATAATGGGTACCTTTATCTTTTTTGTCTTCTTATCTTAATGGTGTTCTTCGTTTACTTGTACTCTCATGTTATTTTATACTTGTTTGCTGTCAAAGATAAAAAAGAACACGAGGAAATTGGGTTAGGGTTCCAAGCACCTGCACAGTGATGATGCCCATTTCGATTTCATTTTCTTTTGCATTTTCCAACTCGTATTCATTTGTACATGCTAACATGCACATGGGCAGTGGTTATTTGTTGTGGCTGGATCAGAAATGGGTATGATTTGCACAGCTTTACACTACCTTTTGTTTTTTGTTTTTTCCTTTCATAGGGTCCCCTAATTAGTGGGCACTCATTTTTTTCCATTTCTTTTTTTATGTTGACTGCATTTAGTTCACTTTGGTATTGGCCATTTGATTTCACATGGCTTATATTATCGTGATTTGCTGGTCTGCTATGCGATGCACTCTTGTTAAGGGCTGGTGTGCTATGCCTGTGTTTCACGAACCTTTATTAATATTCTACTCTATGTCACTCTTTTATTTGTATCTTAGCATGATATAGTTAAACTATCATCTATGCAACTCTGGCAAGTATAAGATTGAACATGTGGTGGTGGCTTGCTTAGCTGGTCATGTAAGGTAGACAATTACATGTGGTTGGTTGTTAACTACAACCATCTATTAATGCTGAATTAATTGTGAATACAACTGCATTTTTGCATCATCTGTTCATGATCTATCGCTTGATCGGTGTTCTTACAATCTTACTTATCTTTTGGATTTGCAGTTAGGGAGTACTGGCCTAATGGATCGAAGTGACCTTAGTAGAGTGAGGAAAAGGGACACATTTTGGGAAAATGGTATTTCTTCAGGGATTGGTGAACTTGATCCCTGGACTGCTTGGGCATACAAGCCTCGTACAATCACATTGTTATTTATCGGAGCATGCTTTCTTATGTGAGTGACCTGCTATGATATTGTAGTGACTATTCAAGATATTCTCGAAGGTGTTACAATTTTGCAAACATTTACTTCAATACACATCTATTCATGTTAGGATACATTTTTAAATATTTTTATTGCCTCCTTGTGATCCACGTTCTTTGGGCTAACATCTGTGTTATGAGAAAGCATGTAAGGCCATTTTTAACATGTCATTCTTCGTAAGTATGTTTTTGGAGGTTCGTTAGCTTTCTTTTTGTCTATTTTTGTCTTTCTAGGTCAGATGATGGCAGTGTGATTGGGTTCTCGGGAAGGAAATCTATCACGGCACTGCCTGATCCATGTTTCTTGAGAAGGATGATGGATTGGAGTTTCAAAAAATTGTATGCCACATGATGGGGGAAGGGGGGTTCTTCAGTATAACAAGTAAACAATTCTTTTTGGGACTCGATGTGAGACCGACTGCTTGTTTCTTCACTTCAAGTGTAAATCATTTTCATTGTTGGAGAAAGCGAGTATCTCTTGGATGTTGTTTTTGACGTGGACTACCGTCTGATTGAAAGAGCAAGCTTTATTTCTTTCATTGTTTTTGCTTTGTAGCTTAAATTTGCGGATCTTTTTGTGAGAGATTCCATACATGGATGGTAGCTGTGGGATTTCCTTGAAGCTGAAATTTGCTCTTTCGATAAGCTTTGCTTGCTTAATATATTCCTGGCTCAATGGCTTCTGTAGTTTATTAATTTTTTCCTCATTCTTGTTTATCTTGTTGGGCTTTGCAGTTGGTCCAGTGGAGCACTTGATCCAGAAAGCTGCTTATCTGGTGATAGTGTTGCTTCAATCAAAAGGTATCTCTTATATATCCTCTCCATATGGTGCACATGACTCTACTAGAATGAAAAAAGAATGATGACAGATTGTCCCTCGAATGTTTATGTTGCAGGGGGGTGTGGGCTATGATTACCGTCTTTCTTACTTACTGTTTGCTACAAGCCCCTTCTACGTAAGTAAATAATTTAGGTGAACCATTTTTGCGGCATTCATTCTCTTTACGTCTACTTGAACATATGCGGAAAACGAATTGATGATTATCATTCAACCTAAGTTAACCGAGTTAGTATGCTATTAGTAGTGTTTCTTTATGTTTGGTCGTCGTCGTCATCATCATCATTCTCATGACCAAATCACACTAGATGGGATCGACCGCATGTTTCCATATGTTTGGTGTTTTAACTAATTGTTTTTTGGTAAGTATTTTGGAAGTAATTTTTTCCATCAAAAGATGTGGGTGTTGAATACTGATCTAGAATTTTATTTGCTTTATCAGTTTGCATCTAGCATGATAATAATTTAGGGGAGGCTCTTCATGATTTGTGAGTAGAGACATTTCTTTTGAATTTTGGTACAACATTTTTGTGAGGGACGAATCAAACAAATACACTTGATTTAGTGGAGAAACAAAACCTCCAATGGAGGAGAACAGAGATACACGAAAAGAAAGGAGAATCTGGAATTGTGTTTACTGCTCAAAGAGAGTAACCATGTAGATAATACTCCATGTACAACACACAGTGGAAGAAGATCGACTACTACAACCAGCAAATGAATTGTCGATCAACTGGATTGCCTCAAGGAAACCCTAGGTTTATATAAGACTAGAGGAAGGAATAATCTTAACTTCCGGAGCAAGGAGGACCGACCACTTGTAACTAGAAGCTCAACGGAATTTGGTGAAGCCGTTGAAGATGATCGGTGGAGAAGGAAGACGGCAGTTGAATATTGAAACAAAAGATGGAACTCTTGTGCGTGTGAGGGCTTCAACTGAAACGATGAGGGAGACACTCAAAATGCAGCACTTCATGCTCCTTGTGTCCCATACACTGCGTTTTGAGAGTAATAGAGATAATAATCAAAACACAGAGTTTTGGTTTATAACTAGTCAATACTCTAAACCAAAACACAGAGTTTTGGTTTATAACTAGTCAATACTCTGTGTTTGACATCATAAAGATCCGAACAATTCTAGAAGAAATTATTATTTTAAGTCTTTTTCAACATTGGAAGCTCATTTGCTAGTATGTGGACATATTTTGTGACGCGATTCCGGTCGGCTCATGGACTAGGAACGATGGACTAGCTCAGGTTCCTCTTGTACTGGTTACGAGAGCTTGCACCAAGGTTTCCAAGATGCTTTGCTCGGGATTGTGCGACTCGTTTTAGCTTTGTCTTACACATGAGGTTCAAACGACGATGGTAGACCGTCTTTTTGGAGCATTGTTCAAGCTTAAGATGGAGATTCTGCGGATGAAGGCAATCAGGCGATAGGCGCTCGTACTTGCCTGACAGGAGTCCATGCATGACTTTTAGTTGCAACGGGCTCACCCACTGGCGTGTTATTCGGCTTTGCCTTTGACGGGGCCTAAACAAGCGTCTGTCGCTCTGCGCGAAATTCCTCTGCTTGTAGCGAGGCCTTGACGAGGGGTGTCAATAGGCACCATTGCGAGGCGTGGTCCTTCTCTGATCATGACAGGTCCTTGACAAGACCTCAACGAGCGCCCCTCAAGGACGGGGTTTTTTCATTGCCCGTGACCGGCTCTTGAAGGGGGGGCTCATCACAGGCCACCTAGGATTCATTTAAAGTTAGTTTTTCTACGTGTTTTTACCTAGCTTTGACTGTTTGAGTTATTCTTTTGGACTTAGCCTATAAATGCGCCTCCATAGGTTGTAAAAACATTATGAATTTGATTCAACAGAAATTGAGAGTGCTTCTCTTTCCGGTTCTTCGAGAACTTTGAGCTTATCGGAGCGATTATTCATGGTGCTCACCCTAGGCTTATCATTCAAGCTTCTGCACTCGATTGTAGCGCCCATAATACCAAGGTTCGTATCAATCGGATTGTCATCAGGTCGCGGTCTGATACCGAGGGTTTGCATCAATTGATAGGTGGCGGGTCGTAGTTCCACCTAGGCCGAATTAGAAGAGATTCTTGGCGTTGAATTTCGCTCAGGTTTCGTTTTTGGCTGGCGGGGTTAATACCGGATTCGTATCATTTTGTTATGGGTGTTTAATGCCTAGTGGCTTTCCAGAATCCATTTCTTTTCTATCTAACATTCTAATAGTTTCTTGAAGTCTTATGGTTATTGAGTGTGGTTTTGAGTTTTGATCGAGTTGGGGAGATTGTCTTGTTGCTTGCCCTTTGTGTGAGCTGTAACTGGGAAACCTTTTTGCTGAATAGGACTCGGTATCATATTTTGGATCTTTCTTGCAGGGTACTGATTAGGCCTCACCCTGCCATTTGGCGCCTAGTTCATGGGATGGCTGTGGTTTACCTTGTTGCTCTGACATTTTTACTTTTCCAGGTGAGTCTTGTCACTGAGAATTTGAGATCATGTTATGGTGTTGCCAGTAGCATCTCTATTTCACTTAATTAATTCAAGTACATGACTCCTCTTTAATATCTTTTATTAACTGTGCAACAGAGTACCTGCATATATTTAATTTGGAATTTTTAGGTTCGCCTGCGGTTTAGAATAGTTACATACATACTTGAAAAGTAGTTTCATTGCTTATAAGACGTAGGAAAAACAATCTGGGGCGTTATTGATCGTAAATCCCAGAATGTGTTCTAACATGTAGATGGCTTTGCTGATAATCCTTTTATATAGAGTTATATTTATTGATTGATAATTCATGTTCCTTAGAACCGCGATGATGCTCGGCAGTTCATGAAATATCTTCATCCTGACCTAGGCATTGGTATGTTCTGAACCTCATCTGACCATCAACGTTCTCTCACTGATTCACTGTGGTTTCATTTTTGGTGATTATTTCTCATATTCATATGCCTGTGTAATGTGCTGTGAAGCATGGATGTGTTAAATACTTAAATGTACTTTAGACTATTCCTGTTTTTAGATTTGGAGGGTGGTCTTGGTGGATTTATATTGGATGTATGTTTCGGATATTGAAATGTTGTTATTTTTGTGGCAGGTCTATAGTCATGCAATTCAGTACGTATGCCAACCCCTAGACTAGCTAAAACAGACCTAACATAGCAGTTTATTCATTGTGTGCAACTGCTAGTATTATTTCCCTTTCTAGTTAAGTGGATTGGGTAGGCTGATTTCATATTTGGGTTTCTCCACCTCCATCTTGAAAAAAGCTTATATAGAAGAAACTGGTAGTTGTATATATATATATATATATATGTGTGTGTGTGTGTGTGTGTGTGTGTGTGTCCGTGTTGTCAAGATCATTGCATTGCTTGCCAAGGTTATTTTTGGGTGTCATTGATTTCAGTGATTAATGCAGAACTTCCAGAAAGATCATATGGGGCTGATTGCCGCATTTATGTGCCCGAAGACTCCACAAACAGGTTTAAGAATGTTTATGTATGATATCTTCTTTGACAAATGTTCGTTTACAAGTCCCCTTCTTTCGTCCTCCTTCCGGCCCTCACACCCTCTGATACACCGTGTTTCTTTTCTAGGATACAGTTTTTGATGAATTTGTGCTCGCACATGTAATTGGTTGGTGGGGGAAGGCTATTATGATCCGCAACCAACCGCTTCTTTGGGTGCTATCCCTTGGATTTGAGTTGATGGAGGCAGTTGTTCTAAACCATATTTTGCTATGCATGCTTTTCAAGAGTTGTGTCGTTGGGCAACTCTGTCTCAACATATCTGTTTTACGTTTCAGCTAACATTCCGGCACATGTTACCAAATTTCAATGAGTGCTGGTGGGATAGCATTATCCTTGATATCTTGATCTGCAACTGGTTCGGTAAGAGTTTTTTTTTTTTTTTTACAACTTTAGTAGTCTTTGAAGCAAGAAAGGTTGCAATTTTTTTTTATCATCTTGCAGTACTTGGAACCGACCCATTTGGTTTTTCATCATTTCACTTCCCTCCATCTCCATTCCACTATAATGGGCACTAAATTACGCAAAACGATTCTTGTTTTCTGTTTATTTTTTGAGTTATTGTAGAAATAACCTTCTGTTGCTTTTAATACTTGGAACTGGAATCCTCCTTGCTGATTACGGTCGATGCAGGCATCTGGGCTGGAATGCACACAGTGAGATACTTTGATGGGAAGACATATGAGTGGGTTGGATTAAGTCGACAGCCTAATATTATTGGTAAAGTACGTAGCTCTGAGAAGCCTGCAAGTTTAGTTAGTAATGGAAAAAAGGTCATCATATTAATTAATCACGACGATATATTTTTGATGGTTCTCCTCGTCATAATTCTTCAGGTAAAACGTACATTAGGACAGTTCACGCCAGCACGATGGGACAAAGATGAATGGCATCCCCTGCTTGGCCCCTGGCGTTTTGTACAAGTCCTCTGCCTCTGTGTTATATTCCTCACAGTGGAGCTGAACACATTTTTTCTCAAGTTTTGCCTTTGGATTCCTCCTCGGAACCCGATTATAATTTATAGGTTGTTCTTTTGGTGGCTTATTGCCATTCCAACAATTCGGGAGTACAATTCATATCTTCAGGACAGGTAATAACATCACGTTACGCCACATTTTCATATATTCGAATGGTTACTTTCAGTTTGTGGGTTACCGTTATTATTTACGACTGCTGTTTCTCCAGAAAACCTGTGAAGAAAGTTGGGGCATTTTGTTGGCTCTCCATTGCTATCTGCATTGTTGAACTCCTCATTTGTATTAAGTTTGGGCACGGTGAGTTAGTTCCATTAAACTTTTCAGGCTTCAACATTTGACTGCTTTTGCTGGCATTCATTCATACTTGTGCTTTGACCGCCATGCCAGGATTATACCCCAAACCAATGCCTTTATGGTTGGTTTTCTTTTGGATTTCTATCGGCATTGGCCTTTGTTTCTTCTTGCTCGCTTGGTCATGGCAATTGCATCGGTCGTCCAGGAAGAAAAGGCAATGACTCTACTCAACATTCAGATCTTTGATTGCTCTGCTACTGTACATATCGCTTCGCTTCTGGGCTAACTGTAAATGCTTGCTACCATAGTATTATTATTTGATTAGATTTTTGGATGTAAACGCGTAAGTTTATCGGGATTTGGAAGCGTTTAGACCTTTTTGTCAAGAACTGTGAGCGAGCGTGTTCTTAGCATCTCCTTTTACTTCATTTGGGCATCAAGAAATTGCTAGCTGCTGCTGCTGCTTATGCAGCTTTATATTCATTCATTCAATTCAATGCATAAGTTTCGTTTACTGACTTTTGCCCAATAAAAAACATTCACTAGTCTTTCAAACAATGAGAAATCAGAACACATATCAATCGAAAAACAGTTACACATCTAACATGTGAGGGTTATTGGACTTTTCAATTCCTCTGCAGTAGTAGTAAAACAAACAAGAGCAGTAATGTGCTCAAATCAACCATTATTCACCCAACTTATTATTCACAATGTCCTTTGGTTTTCACCCAGCTAAGTGCTAATGATGAATCATTTACTTCCAAGATTGTAACCTCTGTACAGCTCGCTGCAGAGACTTCTGGTATACCATGGTGTTGTGTGGTGGTACACTATAAATTAGCACGAGCCGTGATCTTTCTCTGCTGCATCGATTTCTCCTGTCTAAACACAACCACTTGATCTGTTTTAGAAGGCATATACATAGTAACCTGTCATGGCCGTCATCACTAGAAGTCTCCTCCTCCTCATCACGCTAGCAGCAGCCATGGCACTCATGGCACATGCTGCTGCATCGGCGAGAGAACTCGGGGTTACCAGCTTGGCTTCTGATAGCAGTAATAGTAAGCCCGGTATGGACATTCCCAATTGCTGGAATGCCCTTTCAGAGGTGAGAATGTGTTCTAACGAGATCATTGGCTTCTTCCTCAACGGCGTGGCCGAGATTGATGCTCCATGTTGCATCGCCATCGAGGTCATCATGCACCATTGCATGCCTGACATGCTTGGAACTCTTGGTTTTACTATAGAGCAAGGTCGCTTGCTTCAAGGATACTGTGACAAGACTCCTGCTACTACAGTACCTGCACCTCCAGCTAACCTCAAGCATGCATGATGTTCATCTTGGTAGAAATAATAATAATAATAATGATGATGATTACATTGAGGAATAACATAGATAAGTTTTTCAGAGTATGCATGTGTTAGTGATTTGTCTCATTACAAAGATCATTACATGTAATGGTTGGTGTAATGGTTGAATATTTATAATACTAATTCTCCTTTTGGGGCAAATAATTCAGTATGAAGCTACACTTGGGCCATTACATCATCTCTGCTAATGTATAAAGACAGGACTTGGACAGACCCAAGTGATTCAAGGCTCTACAAAAACTGAAACTTGCTAGGAAAATTAGAATACATTTTAGAATAATACCTGTATTTGAATTTTCATCTTAAATTTCTACTTCTACATATGTACAACACAGAAGCAGCAAAAGTAAGTCTGAGAGATGTAGAGCATGAAATACAGGGCCGGCCTCTAGATACTTTGTGCATTCTTCTAGCTATGTAAGATGATGGCTATACACGTATCAGAACCTAGAAGGATTGCGTCAATGCTGAGACGCTGCATGCCGAGCCAAAAACAACATTCGTAAAACCCAACCGGCTAGAATTTCTCCAATATACAAGCTAATCTGAAAGTAGAGTTGGACAATGAAGCAATACAAGAGCAGGAATCAGTACTTGGCTTATTCTTTTTTTCCCCTTTTGTGAATAGTACTAAGCATTTTGTTTCTTTTGTGATAGCAAACATGTGTGTTGATCAGATAGCCAAAGACCAAAGAGAGCAAATCTATTTCAAGTTGTCGTGTCAGTGAATTCGACATCATAATTATCCTGTTCATGAAATCGGAGAACACTTTGAGAAGAAAAAAAATGAATAATGGAACTTCCTCACCTAAACTGGACACAGTTATTCTACAACTTGTATAGGAATTAACATCTTCCAGTCCCACATAAAGGGAACAGACCTACTTTGAATGAACTGCAAATGAATAAATCTCACTGTAGCCATGGATTATTCTGAAAGACTAATCAACATTATCTCTGTACCTCACATTTAAGTTTTAACCCCAGAAGCAAGATTGGCTTCTGACAGGAATGGCAAAACACAAAATTGCTGCCAGTATCCCTGAAATCTTGTCCAGAGCTGGTAAAAATCCGAAACAAATTGGCCCCCTTTTTAACTTGAGAGCTACTCCGTCTTTATAGATTAGCTGCAGCACATCGGCAATCCATCATCTCTAGAAGCAAACACAGATGTATTAGCTCAAATGCAGTATGATATGCAGCATAGCATTCTAGTTGTTGAATAGATGAAAGAGAATCGAGCCTCTTACTCGATGAGTAATTGAAGAGCCCATCTGATGCTTGCTGCAGCAAATGCAGCTCCGTGGCTGGATGTGTTAAACCACTCAAAGGATGCAAAGTTAACTCCTCCACCAATCAAAATTCAATAACTAATCTTGCAATTGTTGGATCACAATGTATCTTCAGCTCCTCCAATTATATCCTCAATACACTGGGCAGTGTGCAGTTCATGGTCCTTGCCAAGTAGTTTCAACAATACCATATGTGTGCATGAATCTGGCCATACACCTTTCTCCTGCATTTCTATGTAGAATCGAAAAGCTTCCTGCCAGTTGCCAATTTCACAGTGCTCATTTATAATTATAGTATAAGTATACTTATTAGGGAGTATACCATTCTCTCTCATTTCAGCAACAACCATGTAAGCCTCATATATTCTCCTTGCTTTGCAAAGACCATTTATTAGGGCATTGTAGGTGATTACATTAGGGGAAACACCCTTCTGTCGCATTTCTGAGAAGTAATTAGAAGCAAGAGCTAGCCTTCCTCGACTTGCATGCGCATGAATCAAAACAGTATATGTCACCACTGAAGGAGATAAGCCCTTGTGCAGCATCTCAGAAAAAATGTCTCTTGCCTTTTGAAGATGCCCAGCTTTCAAGTGACCATGAATGTATGTAGTATACGTGACATGATCTGGAGATAGACCATAACTGACCATGTCCTGATGCAGCTTATCTGCTCCATGCAAATCCCGAATTTTACAAAGACCGTCCATGCAAATGTTGTAGGCAAACACACCAGGCTGAAGCCCCTGCTTTATCATCTCTTCTCCCAAACTGAATGCACCAGGTACCATTCCTTGCTGCATATCCAACTGTATCCTCGTGCTGTATGCAAAGTGATCGAGCTGCAACCCCCGGTACAGAATCTCATTATAAAATTCCTCGGCCATCAGTAGATTCCCAGCCTTAAGAGCGCCATTTGCAAGGATTGTGTACGTGAAAACATCAGGTTGAATTTCTCCAGCAATCATCTCTTCTTTAAGTTGCTTAGCAAATTCCAACTTCCCCAATTGGCAAAGGCTGTGTAAAAGGATATTGTAGGTGACAACAGAAGGAACGAGATGCTTACCCCTTAACTCATGGAACAAGTCAAACGCTTCATCGAAGTTCTTCAACCTACAATAACCCCATATCAGAGTGTTATATGAAACTATATCCGGAGCCAAATCCCTTTCCATCATCTCCATGAACGACTGTCTGGCATCTTCCATTTTCCCATGCTCGCAAAGGCCATACAAGCAGGTGTTGTAAGTCGATACCGTGGGTGAAACTCCTCTGATTTCCATCTCTTTCAAAATATCGATAGCCTCATCAAGCATTCCCTTCTTCAAGTACCCACGAATCAAAGGATTGTAAGTGAATGCTGATTCCTTCAAACCTTGCTTAATCATCATCTCAATCAACGCCTCACCCTGGCCTAAATTCCCTTGTCTAGACCACCCATTAATCAGAATGTTGTAGGAAACATCACTCGGAGGGCAGCCTTTATTCTGCATCTCACTCAGAAGATCTAGTGCCTTCTGAACCTCGCCCTGTTTAGAATACAGATCCAACAAGGTATTGTATGTAAAAATAGTCGGCTTAATCCCAACAATATCCATCATTCTATAAACTTCTGTTGCCTCGGTAACCATTTTCTTGTCCCTAAGTACCCTAAGAACCCTATTGCAATTCTTCACATCGGGAAGCAATCCGTCGCTAATCATCCTTTTAAACACCCATAAACACGGCTCGACCATGGACCTTTTCGTGTAGACCCACAGTAAAAGATTGATCAACTGAACAGCAACATCCGATTTCACACACCCATCAATCAAGACATCCACAAGTCCATCAAAATTCATATCAACAGCCCTCTCTATAACAGAATACGCAGTCCTAATCCAGTTATTCACTACCAGAATCTCTAACATGGAATAAAATGCAAATTCCGATCTATTAAATTCAGGTTGGCCCTCAGCCCACCGAAAGAACCCAAAAGCAGCTCTTGGGTTTTCCTTGAGTGAATCCAGGACCCGCAAAAACAACTCCGTTTCCACGATTAAGGGCCGGAATTTCTCTGGGTCGAATTTTTTCCCAATGCAATACTCGTGCTTGGGTCTGGTATCAACACGGGTTAATTCCGAAATTAAGTGTTGGAATTGGGAATCTGGTAGTGCTGCCGGAACCTTGTTGTTTTCGTCGCAGCAGTGATTGAGAATAGAAGAGATAGGAGAGGAAAAATGGACCTTGAAGAAGATAGGAATCGTTGTTGAAACAATAGCTTGATGTCTGGCGGCTATGGCTTTAGAAGCTCGCACATAGATCATTAGTACATGAGCACATCAATCGAAGATAGATGGGCATTCAAGCGTATCCATGAACACGTCAATCAAAGAGAGATGGGCATTCAAGCGTATCCATGGAAGTTCATAGAATAGGAGAGCAGAGGAGGAGAAGCCGAGAAGGAAAAGGGAGGGGACGCGAAGGGGGGCTGGCACTACTAGGCAGCGCAAGCGAGAGGGGGGCTGCACTAGTAGAAGAATTGAGTGCCAAGGGAGACTAGAGTGAATGGACATAGAAGAATCCAAGTCTCAAGCTCTGGTGCCATTTGTGCTACAAAAATGTGATTTAATTGTATCGTTGATTTAAAAAAAAAAAAATTAGGGCATATTTTGGGGTACTGAAATTAGGGCAAGATCAGCTATGTAAAATTGTAAATTACCTTTTTATCATCCAAAAAGGATTTTATGTAATTAACCTAGATGAGTTAAAAATTAAACATTTTGTTAGGTTTATGTTCACATCCTATTTCATGAAAAAAAAAAAAGAGAGAGAGAATTCTGCTGAAATTCTTATACCGCATATATATATATATATATCTTATAATGGTTTATTTAAATTATATTCTGAAGCCATAGTCCCAAAAAAAAAATGTCTTGAAAATGCATATATTAGTTTAATAGGAAGTGACCATTTTCTTAAACCACATTTGGAAATCAAAAAAATAAAATAAAAATAGCATTGTAAATATTTATTTAACTTGGCCAGTTAATACTCCATTCATTTGATTAGGGCATCTCCAGCAGTAAAAAAAGTTTGGTGTTTTTGGAGTATGTAAATAGTGAATAGTAAAAGGATTATGTAATCATTTTTGGAGTGAATGGATAATAATTTTAAATTTAGAGTTTTTTGAAAAATGTGTAATGATGTCAAGGATGAATAGTGAGAGTGGTGTGTAATAATTTTTTAAGTGTGAATGAAAATTTAAAGAGTTGATGGTGTGAATAGTAAAAGAAAGAGATGCTACAAATTTATATATACCGGTGGATGGAGATGCCCTTAGGCTTTGACCCAAGTTTACTTAGTTGTTCATGGTTTTACTGGGTGTGTTAGATATAAAAAAAAAAAAAAATCGAAATATTACTTCTTAATAAAATATAAAATGATAAATGGCCAACTTACAAAAAAAATATAGCAAAATATTAAATAAAAAAAAACACAAAACAAAAGCAACTAGTGTTTTAAAATGCTAAATGCAAAACTTCACTAGTTCACTCTCATCCCCTAACAACCATTGACTTATCTAAGTAATTTGTTATTCTCGTTACATAAGATCCCGAGTTCGAGTTTCATAAGACTCAACTCTTATTTAACGTAATTATGGTGTAGATGAGACGATACAGTTCGAGCTCAGTAAAAAAAATCATTAGTCTAATAAGTCGAACGAGCTAATGAGTTTTTTAATTTTTTTTATAATTTTATATAATTAAATAGTATTACTTAAGTATCTAGAATCTATTATATAAAGCACAAGTCGTTTTGAATTGTGTTGAGATAAAATGTGTTGGCATATTTTACACCATAGGATG
>JAOWBR010029318.1:0-16148 GCA_028571145.1 Dionaea muscipula
AGTCCGTTGATTATGCTTGTAAAGGGATGTTATCCCACATAACATTGTTGTCCCTTGGAAGTAACTTCGGCCACGTAAGATTAGTCTCTTATGAGGAGGAGGACTCCTGGTGTCACAACATCTATGGGTGCTCTTGCCTGTAACAAGGGAACTTGGATGGTTACTGCTTGATAATACATTGATCTTGGCTGCCATACTAGGTTGTGGTTCAAGTTAGTAGGGATATCCCTAGGGGTGAATATGGCTTGATTTGTTTTATAGAATCTGTTCACAAGACAGATATTATAACCGAAAGACAGTTTTATGGATTGTCTTATAGTATCTGTTCACAAGACAGATACTATGACCGAAAGTTATAGCTTTACAGATTGTTTTATAGTATCTGTTCACAAGACGGATGCTATAACCGACAGATAGTTTTAAGGTTTTGTTTTATGGCATCTGTCCATCGAGTCGACGCTATACCAAAAGATACAGTTTTAAAGATATGGTCTTACGAGTTTGGAACTTTTTATAGATTGTTTACAAGTTTCCAGTTCTAGGTGTCGTGCCTTATTTATTCCTTCTGGCATGAGTTACAGGGTGTGATGGTGGATAGTTTCAGTTTTCCATTGGTTGAGTTTCATTTCCAGTTATTATCTTTATATCCACTGTCCAGTTTCTTGATTCCTAGGATCTTGTTTTCTTTTTTTTTCGGTGTGTATGCCTTGCTTCTACCCTGACTATCCTCACTCAGCCTAGTTAATAGGCTGACAGTTATCGCTTTTCTCTCTTTCAGGTAGATCCCAACATGGATAGTGGATGTTATAGAGATGATGACCTTTTGCCTCTTAGGATGTTTAAGTCATTAATGGTCATGCTAGATTTAGATGTGTTTTGTTCCACTTTCCATTATCCTTTTCCATCTATGTAATAAGGTTTGATAACAAGGTATTGTTCCTCGGTGAGTTAAGTTGGTAATAAGAAGATAGATTATATTGTGATTTAGTGTTATCAGGATAAGAAAGATAAGATGGGAACCAATAGGCTTCAATGACCCTTACGTGTTATCGCCGGTTTCACCCCTGGTTAGGGTGTTACACCGATGCCTTATCCAAGCTTAGCTCCTCGCCAGGCCTTACTTTCGGTAAAACAGTATTCGTGGAGAGACTGGTTAAGAAAAGTACCGAGCTGCCGCCAGAAGTACTTCCCATTGCAAACTTAACTCCGAATTGGATGACTCCCATCAAGAATTTTCTGAAAAATGGAACAGTCCCGGCTAACAAGGATGGAGCTAAGAAGTTACGCATCAGGGCGGCAAATTTGCGTCTCATTAACGGGATCCTCTATAAGCAGTTGTATCAGCATCCCTGTGCTCACTGCCTCACAGCACCTGAAGCTCAGTATGTCCTGAAGGAAATACACGAAGAAGCATGTGGAGGACATCAAGCAGGAGCAACGTTAGCAAGAAAGGTGCGGCTCCATGGGTATTATTGGCCTAACCTCCATGCGAAGGTGGAAGAGTTTGTCAAACGCTGTAAGCCTTGTCAGAAACATGCCAAGAAGACTTACTAGCCTGCGAACCTGTTGGATCCAATTTCAGCACCATGGTAGTTCTCTATGTGGGGAATGGACATACAAGGGCCGTATCCAACCGCTCCGGGAGGCAGAAAATTCCTTCTGGTAGTGGTGGATTATTTTACCAAATGGGTCGAAGCAGAACCCATTGTTCGCATTATTGGGGTAGAGCTGCGGAGCTTCCTGTGAAAAAACATCATATGTCGTTTTGACGTCCCATATGCGTTGGTTACCGATAATGGCACTCAGTTCGAAGATCGCGGCTTCCAGGAGTTGTGCGTCGATTATCAAATTCAACACTTATTGGTCGATAATGACAAGAGGTTAAGTAATATGAGGTGCGACAAGTACCCGATAAAGATCCTAAGGCTACCCCCGTCCCGCCTAAATTCTGGGGGTTAGTGTCTCGTAGCACGCAGTATGGTCCAGGGCCGGTACTTATTGGTTAGCCATCCTTGTCATACTCTTCAGAAGAATTACTCTCCTCTGAAGAGGACAACCTCTCGCCTTCCTTCATCCACTCCAGCCCAAACTCTAACCCAACCTCCTTCAACAGTTCGAGAGAAGGTGATATAATAACATTCCACGTAAGCTCCGAGTCGGCGAGGGATTTTAGCAGGGTTATCAGTTCTTGCTCGGGGGGGGGGAGGCCTTGAGTTTGGGCACTTTCGGAACTTTGGGAGTCGTGATGCTCCATGGAGCATTGACGGTGGCACGAGGGGACCATACGCCCAACACCAGTATCGTCGTCAGCCTGGCACTTTGTTTAGCAATCCGTCAATAATCCTCTTGTCATTACGGGCGCGAATGGAGATGATTACGAAACCGTCTTCTGTAGATGTTTGGGTGATGAAAAAGAAGAAGAACACTCTTACCGTAGGATTCCTTCCCATCCTGCGACACTTAATATGGAAGGTGCAAATCGTTCCCCAGGCGTTGGGGGCGAATTGAGTCGGTGAGGCCCCGGGGATATCATAGATGTCTTGGTAGAAGCTGCATAGGGGAAGACGTAGCCTATATTCGAAGTTGTGCTGAAACAGGGCGAAACCCTTGAAGTTTTCACTTCGACGGTCATATGGGCGCTCAAAAGACTGATACACCCGACAGTGAAAACTCTGGTGACCGGAGGCTAATGCGAGAGCCTCACATGATTGATCGAACATCATCGACTCGAAGCATCTCTCTCTAGGAATGGCAGGTTGAGAGAGGTTGTCGCCTTCCGGCTCTTCAGCGGCCAAAGGGATGTCCATCGACTCGTAGGTGGTGCATCCACTGGTGCCTTCGACGGCGGATCGTGGGGGCTGGTGAGAACCTCGCGACATTTTAACCTTTACTCTCATAGGAGGCATAGGAACCTCTAAGCCAGATATAAGGTTCGAAAGGGCCTGTTGGCCCATTTTGTCGCCGACGTAAGGAGACGAAGGCTCCACGGGACCCTAGGTCGCGTCACGTGCCTTTGATGGCGAGGCAGTACCTCGGAGAAGGCGGCTAAACCGGCGCCCGATTCCCTCCCGGGATGAGTTTGACATGATGGACAATAACTGACGCCTAGTTCGAAGAATTTGACTCTCGAGAATACCTTCAAAGTGTCGGGATCGGCTTCGAGCTCTTTTCCCTTCGATTCTCCTGAGGCAGCGGACTCCTGAGGCAGCGGACTCTTGAGGTAGCAGACTCCTGAGGCAGTGGGCTTCTTCAGGCTCCGGACTCCTTGAAGCACCAGAGAGCTCTGGGGAAATTATTCTCAGCAAATGTGAGAAAAAATGAAGCCTCTGGTTTCCTATTTATAGGAAAACCAGGGGGGGCCACCAAATAGCTGTGCACTATACCTTCTGCAGATAGCTTATCCGGCAAGTGATACCCGATGTATCTCTAAAGGAAGGCAACAGATAACATATCAGACAGAAAAATGACGGGGTACTCCTGAAGCAGACGGGTAAATCCCGGAGTGCTCCCGAACCAAGTCGGGTGAATCCCGGAGTGACCCCAAAGGCATAGAAAATTCTAACCCCTTCCCTCTAATTCTTGTGAATCAAGAAGCAAAGGAGCTCGGGGGGTAAATATTATACACCAAAAAATACTCGCCACATGGACCATGAAAGGGGTGCCACTTGGACAGAGGAGGGCCCCACTACGAGCGCACGAACATATGACATGGCCTGTTATACATCAAAGACACCCACCACGTGGACGGTAAATATTGTGCCACGTGGACGGAAGTGGACATAGTTACGGACACGCGGACACGTGAGGTGGACAAGCGTAGGGCCCGTTATCGACGACACGATTACCCAATGACGAACACCGACAACCATGGGTACATGGCCATGCATGGCTGTCGGGCAACAAGCACTCATCCCTTCCTCATGCGGGCTTCTCAACTCATGGCCAAAGGGGTAACACCAGGTCAGCAGCTTCTACGGAGCTCCAAGCTGCGACCAATGAAACTGGCAGACTTCCCTCCTCTAGCGCGAGCAGCTGTGAGTGGCGGACAGCGACACAGATGCGACTAGCGAGCATCACGAGCAACGGCCCTCGTGGCCAGCAGCACCACCTCGACGAATCTCCTCTACGGGCAACCAACACCGAACGCGGCCAGTAGAGCTCGGGGTGCTCTCCCGCTTCGCGCGGACAGCCACCAGCTGCGGCCAGCAAGCAGTGAGCTCGCGGCCAGCGAGCAGTGGTACTACCGCGGCCAGCGAGCAATGAGCTCCACGACCGGCGGCCTGGCGAGCAGCGAAGTGGCGAGCAGTGGAGCATGGTGAGCAGCGGAGCCTGGCAAGCAGTAGAGCATGGCGACCTCCATGGGCGGCCAGCAGGCCCCTCGTGCGGGCTGTGGGGTGCTGCGGCCGATGGGTGGTGCGCGGATAGCTCCTCGTGCGAGCAGGAGGCCTGGCAGTTGTTCCCTCCCTCGCGGGCAGCCGGTGCCCGTGCCGACAGCGGAGGCTCCGATCCTCGAGTTCGTGTTTCATCGATAGTCCTCGTCCTCTCATGGGCCTAGCCCGATTACGAATTGGGCCCAAGCCCAAGTATGAATACCGGAATACGCCCTCGGTTCTAGAAAGTTCCTGAAGAAGTTTCAAGGGTATCACGGTCATTTTCCGGGTAGTCATTCTCGCCTCTATAAATAGAGCCTATCGCGCTCTCATTCATGTACGCCTGATCACTCTGAAAATTCTCTCTACTCTAACTCTCTGCTCTCCTGCCTGAAGCGAGTATGACTTGAGCATCGGAGGGGTTTTCCTGAGGCACACACCTCGGGGCCCTCTAACGTAGAGTTTGTGACGTGTGCAGTTGGTGGACAGATGGCCGGCACGTGACATACATCTTCCACCCACCTCATCGCAGCCGTGAGGAGGCGATAACACTAATTGTTCTCAATTTCCTAGTTAATGGCTTCCTTTTCCTAGTATTATCTAGATCCACAGTAATCATATTTTTTTTTTTTTTTTTTTTTTACGATTCAGGTGTCCAGACGAACCTGACAACTCATGGGGGACCAATCCCACCGGACGTTTGTGGGGGGCTCAATTAAAGTCAAGGCAAAGCCTTGTACGTTCATGGACAACTCAGGCTGTTTGTACACAAGTAATCATAGTTAAGATCCTCGTAGTAGAACACATTGTTCTATTACACTATCATTCTAGCCTTTAAGCTTAAGATGCATCTGATTGCACCAACTTCCATCCAAGCATATATATGCATCCATCACTAGTAGATACCTGCTACACATATCATGTTGGCATTAATGGTTGATTCCATGGCCTGCAGTCCCTCGAGTGCAAATTCACTAGTTGAGCTTGCTTGAAAAGCCAATATAAGCTGGTTGACGAATTATTCTAGTCAATTTTCATGGAACATTTTAGCCTTCAAATTCAGCAGTTTCAACTTCTTTGGGTTGTATTTGGAGTCTTCAAGGTGGACTGGAAGCTCTGCGGTGCACTAGCCCGTTTCAAAGATGGCAGTGAAGAGTTTCTTTTTCAAGCCAAACTAAGGCTATTTTTTGCACCTGCAGAACAGGATTTCTAGCTTCTTTGTGCTTTCCTTGACAAGTTAGAACTGGTGTTTCAGTTCTTTTCTGCACAAGCACCATATGCAAACCAAGCAGCTGTTACTCAAATGGTTCAAGAGTTCAACTCAAGAAATTTGTGGTCTTATTGCTGATTACGGTCCAGTACTCACACCATCAACCTTCCCCACACTTTACTTGGATAACATATTATGCAAGGAACCAGATCTGAAATGCTGGAATCAACGGTGACCCTGCCTCCTCTATTCAACCTCTCTGGACCTAGTACAATTCCTGTTTCTTTTCATTCTTAGGTGCCTCTACGGTCGGCTTGCTTATTTGACACATAAGATCCGATTCTTAGTTCATGGAGACTTATTTCCGCAGTTTCTGAGGGCGTTCCATTAACTTATTTCCTCATCTTTCTGCTCTTTCAGCAGATGGAATGCTTTGAACTGAAGGACCTATCTACCAGAGTAGGCATGATGCAGCTTGGTAAGGATCCACACTGCTAAAATTGGGCATGAAGAATCATTGATGGGTCATGGCAAGAGGTGAGTTAAAATTGGGGGTAGTTTCGCATGCAGGAATCCCTTTGTAATGGAGTAATTACTGAATTTATGTAAAAGATTGTCTGTAGGGGGGAGATTGGGAGTTTTGATAGGCTTTTGCACTTATGCTGTACTGTAATTTTATTGCAATAATTTTTTTCCTTTGCCGATAAAAAAAAGGGATCCATACACTGCTAGGGCGATTTGCTCTAGATATATAAAAAAGGGTTTTCAGGAAATAGTCCTCATAAAACAGAACAAACAAAGTCACCAGAGTTACACAACTCATAAATAACAATGTCAAATGTGTTTCTGCTTCATGGCACTGACGATATCAGGGCCAAGCACCGCAATATTTCGGTGATGGGTACAATATTTTGTTCTGCATCTACGCATCCAAACTACCTATACGCATAAGTGACACCTCATAGTTTTACAATTACAAGATGGATCTCAGAGCTCATCTTTTCCATGTCCTTCAAACCATGGTTCATCCCAGTAATATGGGAACTTCAACTTCGCTGCAGTATGGGGCATGAACCAGTCTTCGTATATAAACCTGAAAAGGGCAAATTGACATTGCAGTGTCGGACAGGACTTGCAAGCTTACATGAAAGAGTTGGCACAATCATCAGTCACAACCCATCAACTGAGCAAAACAAACAATATAAACATCAGATATTTGACTAGGCAAGTTGCTTGACCTGCTTGATTACTGTTGCAAATGTTTAACAAGGATAAGAAGACTTCTTTATTCATTTCCTTGGGAAATGTTGCAAAAAGAATTCGGGATTGTAAATAACTGATCCAAGAAAAGGACATTAGGCTCAGAAAAGGCTCTGCCAGAAGGAAAAAGTGGCTATGGAATTAGAATGAAGTTAGAAGAACCACAAAAACTATTTTGCTGAAAGATATAATATCCACAAAAAAGAAGGGAATTTGGCCGAAACCAAAATTCCAGCAAAAGAATCCTGGGTCATTTGTGGTGCTCATAGGTTCAACTTCCTCAGCATTGTGATCATGCAAGGAGGGAAACGTTCAACTTCCTCAGCATTGTGATGCAAGGGTATTTATCTCTTGATTGAATTGGAATTGATGTTCACTTTTGATACTTGGGATGAGATTGTGCTAACTCGTATACAAGGATTTTATAATATAAAGACTATTTTGTTCATATTGCAGTTACGAGATTAATCATGCCGTTGAGATATTTTTTCTATGAAATTAGCATGTGAATTTCGAGAACAAAATTCTTTTAAAGATGATTTATTTTTTGAGGTTCTATTTAGGTATGATATTTTATGAAGGGCGGTTTTGGAACGAAAAGAAATGTTATAAATATAATGAAATAGAAGAATGAAGTGGATAGGGATTTTGGTTTTGTTAAGGAACCAACTCTACAAAAAGGTCAACCTTATAGTAGAAGGTCTATGAATTATATTTATCTTAATATACCCTCTCACGCGAATGCCTCTTTTTGGCCTACGTCCAATGTACATTGACTCACCTCATACCAAGTGTTAAACAAATGAGGATCACATTGACAGGATTCGATCTCATGACCAAAGGTCACGCCTGCTTTAATACCATGTTTAGGTGAAAGGGAATCGGTCCAACTGGTCAAAGATGTTCTGGTTGAATTTAAGGAGTTGTCTGGTCTCTCTCCCAACCAAGCTAAGAGCACCATCTCGCTTGGTTTTAGTGAGGGTAGATTGTTGTTCCGCTATCTAGGGGTTCCGTTGATTACCAAAATTGGGGTGTGATGATTGTACACCTTTGATTGAGAAGACTCGGGCTAGAGTGAAATCATGGACAACTAGATTCCTATCCTACATCGGGAGAGCTCAACTGATTCAGTTTATCCTCTTCTCGATGCAAGTTTACTCATCCTCTTTAATCATTCTGTCAAAGAAAGTTCTGCGTGAGATTTAAGGCCATTATGCGGATTTTTTGTGGAACGGCATTGATTTGCCTTCTAACCCAGGAAAATCAAGTATAACAACCCGAGTTATGTAAAATATCTTAAATATATTTAACGTGCATTAGTGTGTGTTTAAAATAATTAGTTATCAAGTTCCTTTAAATATATCATTTTATATTAAATATTTGTTTTAATTCTGAATTGCTATTTTTGATAGCATAAATATTAAATTGTAATGTGATGTTATAATTTCGGGCCGAGCAGATTGACAGATCGAGAACTGAGCCTAAAGCCCATACCATTCCTATTCTTTTATTTTTATTTTTCTTTTCCTTTTACTTTTCTTTTTCATTCTTCTTTGAGCTTGTCTTGTGATGGTTGTTGATGATGTGAAGTGCTCTTTGATTGATGAATGGCATGATGAAGTATGCCAAAAAGAAAAGAAGCCAACTGAACAGGAAACAGGAGAAACACCTGATAGTATGTTGAATGGAACTCAAGCTTCTCACCAATCCTTGGTTACAACAACCATTGATGATATGATTCAGCCCCTCCTTTTCCATCTTTTGCAGCCTTACACTCACCTTCCTCCACCAAAATACTTCCTCAACCTGTGCATTCAATAAGCTTAGGAAACCAGTTCCTTGACACCACATCAGCCTTGCTACACACTCAAAACCAAACACCATTCATTTCATGGCCTTGAAAATATTGCTAATCACAAAAGCCAACCTTGTAATCAAACATTGCCGCGATTTTTCAGAGCCAAAACCAAATTTACTTCCATCTTAGTACACAAGAACCTACCAATTCTGATGAAGGGAGTGCCATTAAGCCTAAATGATCATGCCATGTGGGATGGAGGTCCATGACTTGTTTTCTCTTTTCATAAAACAGCAAAATCACGCTTTTATGGAATCACTTGATGATTGGAATCTGCCAGCACTTCAAAATTAAAGGTAGAATGCTGGTGAATAAAAGAGGTTGTACTGTTTCAAGTTGTGTAGAGAAAAGAAGCAGGGGCTTGCACTTTCTATTTTAGGGAGAATTTCAGCCCTTGACAATCATTCTCACTTTGCATAAGTTGCTTTGAGGTGAATATGGCAGCCTTGAAGCTATGCAACATCTCTAATGCAAGGTGATAGTAGGAGGTACACAATGTGAGCCTAAACTAGCTATTTTGGGCTGTGAGCATATCACTATCAGTTTTTTTACCTAGCCACTTGCAGACCACCTTTCCACCTTCTACATCTTTCATTATACAATCTGCAACTGCCTGAGATGTGGCATGAAGTGGCAGATCTAGAAAATGTTCTTAAGTGGAGTCATGAGAAATATTCATGGACAAAAATTTACTTGAAACATAGTGTTAAGTATAGTTGAGTGTAACCCAAAAAGGGTATTTTTGTCTTTCTACTACTCTCTCTCTATATATATATGATTTGTAGATGTGCTAGGGCACCCTAGACACTTTTCTCCTCATTTTAGCTTTCATGGTATCAGAGCTATGGATTGAAAACACTCCTCCCACCCACTGCCGCTGCCGACCACCCTCTACACCCACCATCGCCGACCACCACTCCACCACCGGCGACCTTCTCTAGACTACCTAGACGCCGGCCAACCTCCCCCAGCAACCCCAACCCCTAACACCCGCTCAAACCATCTGAAATCTGGAACCCTAAAATGCACGCCACTCTACCCAACAAAAACCACCAAATACCACACCAATTGACCAAACAGCCACCATAGAACGCACGGGGAGACCGTGTTGCCCAACCCGTTGGAGGCATTTCGCCACCTGCCACCGGACGTGCCCTCATACGCCACCAACCTTAGACCATAAACCTTAGCGTGTCTTTTATGCTATGCTAGGTTCATTTTTTATTATTTATTTCTCTCAGTTGATGGTTTTGTTTGGTCGTTGAAGCTTCCGATGGTCATTTCGTGTTTGAAGTTTCTACTGCTTTGTATTTGAAGCTTTTATCTTACCATGGGTTGTGGCCTGTCTTGTGCGCTTCTAATATCCTCTTTGAGTGATCTTGTGTGTATTTGATTTTGATGGGTGACCCTAACTCTTCAAAAAGCATTATTCTCTCTATGGATTGAAAATCCGACACTTCTTCTATTATTTCAGTTCGTCTGGACTTGAAGAATTTTGCTTATTGGTTGCAAGCTATTGAGACTTACTTAGAAAGCTATGGTTTAGATTCTCACCTCATAGATGATCCTCCAGATCAGACTAAGATAGCAGATGACTATAGGTCTTGGAAGTAGACTGATGCTCGGCTTTATATGCACCTTTGGAATAGCATGGAGCCTGAGATCGCCACCACTCTTATTCATCAGCCCACCGTTAAGCTTTTGTGGAGCTAACTTCGTGAGTTATATTTTGGAATAAATAATTTACAGAGAACATATTATTTGCATCAGTCTTTGGAAGCTCACTATTCTCGATTTCGGGGTATTTGTAATGAATTCTCTCTATCAGCCGATCACTGCTGATGTTAAAGCTATGCAAGCCCAGCGAGAATAGATGTTTGTTGCATGATTTCTCCATAGTTTGGACCCTCCTTATGCTCCTATGCATTCTGAGATGTTGGCTTTCAAGGAGCTTGTATCGTTATCTGTTACCGAGGCTTTTAGCCGACTTCGTTAGGCCTCCATCCCTGCTTCCATTGCTCCACCAGAGACCTCACCTACTGATCACTCTGCCTTTGTGGCGTCTGGTTGCTCTTCTTCCCATAGTGGGCAGACAAGGGGCAGGGGGCATGATGTTGGTCGTCGGTCTTCTAGTCAATCCTCTCATGGTTGTGGACGTGGCCGTGGAGGTCGTGGTGATCTCCTTTGTACTCATTGTCAGGGTACTAATCATATTGTTGATCGATGTTGGGATCTCCGTGGGATACCCAAACACATGACTCATTCTGCTACTTTGGATGATTCTTTTACCCATCAAATTTCTCCACCACCTTCTTGTATGGTTCCTATGTCTGAGGAGGAGTATCACCGTTATTTGGCTCTCTTCGCAGTGACTTTTCCCACAGCTACTTATCAGCCTCAACTCTCCTCTTCGGAGACTATTTTCAGTGCTCATCATGTCACCTTTGGTCGTTCATGGATTATTGATTCTGGTACTGCCGATCATATTAGTGGGTCTTCCATGAGGTTTCAGCAGACTACTAAGCTCTCTTTGTCTCTGTATTATTGATGGTTGGGTTACCTCGATTGTTGGTTTGGGTTCTGTTCATTTCAGTACTCTTAACTTTGGAGTCTGTTATCCATGAACAATCTTTCCTCTTAGACTTATGTCTGTTAATGCGATTACTAGACAATTGAATTATTCTGCGACTTTTTTCTCTAATTGTTATGTTATTCAGGATCTCCAAACAGGGAGGATCATTGGATATGGGGTTGATCGTGGTGGTTTATATTACTTCATGGAGCCTTCCAATGTTGTTGCCTAGGCCTCAATATCACCTCACCTACTTCACTCTTGTCTTAGCCACTGTTTAATACAAAATTTCAAGCTACTAGTTCCTTCTTGTTCTAACTTAGATAGTCTTTGATATGAAGTCTGTGAACTTAGCAAACATCCCAAAACTTCTTTTCCTTCACGGGTTGGTCGTCGTGGTACAGAACCTTTCCATTTAATTCATTCGGATATATGTGGCCCTATGAGCATTCCTGCTCGTAATGGTTATCAGTACTTTATCGTTTTTATTAATACTTTCTCTAGTACAACTTGGTTGTATTTAATGAAAGTTCGCTCTGAATTGCCACACATTTTTAGGAACTTTTATCTCAAGACTTCCACATAGTATGGTGCTACTATTTAAATTTTCGTTCTAATAATACTCTTGAGTACTTTGCCTCATATGTATCCTCATTCTTTATTGATTATGGTATTATTCACCATTCCTCTTGTGCTCATACCTCACAACAAAATGGGATTGTTGAGCGCAAGCTACGTCATCTATTAAAGGTCACTCGTGCTTTGTTATTCCAGATGCATGTTCCCAAGGCATATTGGTCGGATGATGCTATTGTTATTGCCACTTACCATGTAAACCGCATGCCCTGTAGTGTCCTAAATGGGAAGATTCCTCTCTCGCTCTTGTTTCCCATCGATCCTCTCCATCATTTTCTACTTTGAATCTTTGGTTGCACTTGTCTTATGCATGTCCTTGATTCCAGTTTTGATAAGTTAGATCCCCGATCTCGTCGTTGTATCTTCTTGGGGTACTCTCGGACCCAGAAGGGTTATCGATGCTAGTCTCTTATTCTTCGTAGGGAGTTTGTCTTTGCTGATGTTAAGTTTCATGAGTCTGTTCCTTATTTTCCTAGATCTATATTGCATGAGGCTTCCACTGAGTACTTTCCCAACCTTGTCCCATCTCCTATAGTTGATATTGAGTTGTTTTAGTCCTTAGAGGTTCCTGTACAACCATCGGATATCGCTTCTCCTTCCTCGGAGGTCCTGCCCATCTCTGCAGGCACTGTTCTAAACGGCGGTTCATGGTGTCGCCTAGGCGTTTGGCAATGCCTCGGCGCCACGCCTATGCGCTTGTCAATCCCACAACGCCACGCTTAACCCCTAATCGTTTTTTGTTGGCGTTTCTTAGCTCCTTAGAGGATTCTGGCGGAATATGATGAATTTTGACGGCATATGGCAAATCATGACGGCTTGACGCTCTATGACGTTGAAGGATGACGACCCAAATTAGAAAAAAAAATTCAACCAAATAAAGACTTGAGGAAAAAATCCAAAGATAGTAAGAAGCTTAAAAAAGCCCAACCCTAAACCCAACTACCCAAATGAAAAAAAAAAAAGAAAAAATAAATAAATGAGAAGTCGAAATACAAAACAAAAAAAAAAAAAAAAAATTGCCAAGAGCCACGCCACTGCCAAGCGCCATTTAGGATTAGTTTGGTAAGTGTGTGGACTAAATAGGATTATAAGAAGATGGAATAATAACCAAATCGCCAAGAGCCACGTCACCGCCAAGCGCCATTTAGAACTAGTTTGATAAATGTGTAGGACTAAATAGGATTATAAGAAGATGAGATTAGCAATAAGGGGTGTAATCCCAAGTGCATATTTGGTTGTGTTGATATTATATCATGGGATTGTAATTAGTAATCTCAAGTGCATGTTTAATTGTAATCCCAAGAGACAAGATTATAATTTTATTTTATCATCCTACCCATGAATAAAAAAAGTCATAATACGTAGTGAAATTACCATAATTTTATTTAATTGAAATTTCCATAATTTTTTATCTCCTTGTAATATTTTATATATAGTGATTTTTTATATACTTTTTGGTACTATGACGAAAGAAGGAAAAACGTCCCTCTTTGTAACATCAAGCAAAGGAAAAATATCTCATTTTATAACATCATGCAAAAAAATATCTCATTTTGTATTCAATGTTCATCCTCTAGTTTCTATAATTAAGCATACAATTTTTTTAAAAGAATAAAAAAGGGGATTATAATCCCCTTGTGGGTAGTTGGAGGGCATATTTGGTTTAAAATAAAAAATAATGGGTAAAATAGGTAATTGATATGAAGGAACTTTGGATAGGATTAGTAATACCTAGTACCCCATAGTATTACTAATCCCATGAAAAGGGGGGATTATAATCCCATGGGATAAGCAATCACATGCATATTTTTCCAATCAAACAGTGAGTTAGAAGATCCACAGAATTAATAATTTTATCTCATCCTCTAATTCAATTATCAAATTAGCCCTAAATGGCGGCGTCTAGGCGGCTGCTCAGCACTACGCCACCGCCAAGCGCCATTTAGAACGTCGTCTGCAGGCTCCTCTCAAGGTCTATACTCGGCGACGCCGAAACTTACCACCTCCCCGTGATCTTGTGGCTTCTATTGTCTCCTCGTTACCGGATGAGTTTGTGGACCTCCCTATTGCGAAGAGGAAAGGGATCCGAAAGTATATTTCTCATCCTATTGCTTCCTATATTTCTTATAGTCAATTGGCTCCCAACATCGTCATTTTGCTGCTTCTTTTTCTGGTATTTCTCTTCCCTCCACTATTCAGGAGGGTTTTTCTATTCCTGACTGGCGGGGTGCCATGGAAGCTGAGATGGATGTCTTATAATGCCACCTGAGATTTGGTGCATCCTACTTTCTGGTAAGCATAAGGCTGGCTGTCGTTGGGTCTTCGCCGTTAAGGTGCATCTTGATGGGACTGAAGGCACGACTTGTGACCAGAAAGTTTACTCAGACCTATATGGAAAGTTTACTCAGACCTCTATGGGTGACTATGAGAAGACTCTCCTGTGGCTAAGATTGGCTCTTTTCGTTTTTTTCTTTCTCTTCCGGCCACTTTTCATAGGCCTCTCTTTCAACTGGATGTCAAAAATGTTTTCTTACATGGTGACTTTCTTGAGGAGGTCTATATGACTCAGCCTCTTCGATTCCTTGCTCGGGGAGGAACTCTCTTGTATGTCGCCTTCGTAAGACACTATATGGTCTTAAGCTCTCTCCCAAGACTTGGTTTGGAAATTTCAATGGTGCCTTGTTACAATTTGGGATGCACCCATGCCACTCTGATTATTCTATCTTTTTTCTCTCATCCTCCCAAGGGACAATCCTTCTCATGTGTATGTTGATGATAATCATCATCATTGGGGATGACGAGCAAGGCATTGAGAGGCTAAAAGATTTTATTTAGAGACGGTTTCATACTAAAGAACTCAGAGAATTTAGATATTTTTTGGATATTGAGGTCTCTCGATCAAAAGATGGGTGTATTAATCTGAGCCAAAGAAAGTATATTCTTGATATCCTTGAGGAGACTAGCCTGTTGGGGACCAAACCTATTGCTACTTCTATGGATCCAGAGACTAAGTTGTGTGTTGATTAGAGGGAGCTTACGACGGAACCTAAGAGGTATCATCGCTTGGTTGGAAAGTTGACGTATCTTTGTATCACACGTCCTGATATCACATTTGCCGTCAATTCATTGAGCCAGTTTATGTCAGCACCACGTGTACCTCACTAGGTAGGTCTCCTAAGGGTGGTGAAGTATCTGAAGAAGCATTCTGGCATTGGTTTGTGCTATAGAGCACGTGGTCATTTATGTCTTGAGGGATTCATCGACTCAAATTAAACTAGGAATCACAATGACAAACGATCTATTACTGGCTACTGCACCTTTTTTGGAGGCAATCTTGTCTTATGAAGGAGTAAGAAACAAAAAGTTATGTCTAGATCTAATGCAGAGGTTGAGTATAGGGCAATGGCATATACTTCCTATGAGTTGACATGGATTCACTCTCTTCTGATAGAGATAGGATTTTCAGTTCAGTTGCCTCTTCACTAGCATTGTGACAATCCGGCGGTCATACATATTGCTTTAAATTCACTCTTTCATGAGAGGACAAAGCATATTGAGATTGAATATCACCATGTTCGAAAGAAAGTGAAGAATGATTTTATTATCCATCCTTTGTGCCAAGTGATGCTCAGCTTCCAAATCTCTTAACTAAACCCTTATTTTTACCTTGTCTAGAGCTTCTATGTAACCAATTGGGTCTAGTTGATATCTATTCTCCAACTTGAGGGGAAGTATTAAGTGTAGTTTAGTGCAACTCATCAAGAGTATTTTTGTCTTTGTATTGCACTTAATATAATATATGTTGTTTAAATAGAACATTTTAGATAAGGGCATTTTAGGTATCTTACCTTGTTCTATATATATGTATCCTCTTGAGTAATTGAGTTTAATAAGAATATTTTTCCTTCTGCTCAATTAACATGGTATCAGAGCCATGTAAACCGTAGCCTCCCACTTAAACCTGTAGGTACTGTTCATCGCCACTGTTGATCGGCACTGTTCACCTGTCGCCACTTCGGGTCGAAGTTCCAGTTTCTTCCCCACCTCATGCTGATCCACTTTCCCTCTTGCGGTTCTTGCTGAATCTCGTTGGTTTCAAGTGTTTTGAGTGTTGAAGTTACTCCTTTGACTTGCTTGTCTCTTATCTTCGGGCTGCTGTGATGATTTCTTGTTCTTCTGCTTTAGAGAGTGCTCCTATGCTTGTTGGACTCTTATGGGCTTTGCTATATTGTTGCGCTTAAT
>JAOWBR010029429.1:5083-16145 GCA_028571145.1 Dionaea muscipula
GGTCGACTGGTGATCCACTGACCGGTCGACCGGTGACGTCACCCATGGTTTATAAATAGGCCTTCACCCCTCTTCTTTCTCATCACTTCCTTCTCCCTCTCTCCTACCCGGACGCCGACTAGAGTCTTTTCGGAGCTCTGTCCGGTCTCCCCCTGTCCGATCACACCTTCTCTCCTGCCCGGACCCTCCTTTTGTCCGGCCACCGGTCGACCGGTGACCTTTGACCGGTTGACCGCCGAGCAGGATCTGCCCAGCAACCTTGCTCGGACCTGCCTGCTCGACACCACCGGTCGACCGATGACCCCTGACCGGTCAACCGGTGATCCACTGACTGGTCGACCGGTGACGTCACCCATGACCTATAAATAGGCATTTACCCCTCTTATCTCTCATCACTTCCTTCTCCCTCTCTTTCCAGCTCGGACGCCAACCAGAGTTTGCCTGGAGCTCTTCTCGGTTTCCCCCTGCTCGGTCACACCTTCTCTCCTGCCCGAACCCTCCTTCTTCCCGGCCACCGGTCGACCGGTAACCCTTGATCGGTCGACTGCCGAGCAGGATCTGCCCGACAACCTTGCCCGGATCTGCCTGCCCGACAGACACCACCGGTCGACCGATGACCCCTGACAGGTCGACTGTCGGGCAGTTTTGCCTTCATTGCTCGACGACCATCTCTTCCTCTGAACCCCCGTTCGGCGACATTCGTCCTCTTATCCATCCCGATTCTCCTTGTCTAACCTCTCTTGGTTGATCTCTCTCTTTCCTGCATTTTTCGGTTCTCCTCGCATGCAGTCATTTTAGGCATTTGCTGACTTAGACATCGGAGCGGTCTCCTCGGGGTCACACTGCGAGGTACCCTCTGACCTGTTTGCTCCTCCCTCTTAGATTCTCTCTGGAGCGGATCAGAATCACCTCAAAATCACATTTCACTCCTCCCCCGAGCTGACCGAGTCCTCTCCGCCGGCTGGAGCCAATTCCATCCCGATCGGGACTTTGGTGTTTGTCCTTGGAAGGTTCTGAGCGCAGACCGTCCTTGGAATTTTTCAGGTGCAACAGATATTACAGTAGTGTAGATTAACACAATGTTATGAAAAGGGTTAGTTTTTGTTAGATGATGTAAAATCTTAGCATCCTATGATCCAATTTTGTCAGTCATCCAACAATGCAGAGTATAATCTTGATCTGGACTACCTTTTATGAGAATAACGGAGAAATAAGTTTTAGGGAAACCGGGGGGAGTGATTTAAAAAGAAGTTATGAAATATAGACAAAGCAGAATGGTGAACTGTGTATCCATACCTCATACCCAACATAGTAGGTCTTGAGGCTTTGCCCTTGTCTTGATTTAATGATATTTATTTGTCCTTGCTTACATCTGGAAATCTTTTCTTTATGAAACTAAGCATTGCTCGTTTATGTTGAACAGTTGTACCTTATTCCTGACTAAAATGCAGGTGGTCTGACCTTGTTAATACAGTCAGAACAATGCTGCCTTCGAAAGCATGGAACAGCCTTTCTCCTGGTCTTTATGCCACATTTTGGGGTCTTATGCTGTATGACTTGTATGTGCCACGGAATCGATATGAGTCTGAAATAGCAAAGCAGCATGCTGCCCTGAAGGCTTTGGAAGAGCTCCCTGATAATTCAAGCTCTGCAATTGCTAAGAGAAAGAAGGATAAGGAGAGGATTCAAGAATCCCTAGATCGTTTGACAGGTGAACTTCAAAAGCATGAGGGCCATGTTTCATCTGTGCGTCGGCGCCTTTCTCAGGAGAAAGACAAGTGGTGGAGTTCTTGCCCTGATACATTGAAGATCAATATGGAGTTCCTCCAACGCTGTATTTTCCCGCGTTGTACATTTAGCATTCCTGATGCTGTTTACTGTGCCATGTTTGTACATGCGCTTCATTCCCTGGGAACACCATTTTTCAACACCGTCAACCATATTGATGTTCTCATATGCAAAACCTTACACCCTATGATATGCAGCTGCACTGAATATGAAGCAGGTAGACTCGGAAGATTTTTGTTTGAGACTCTGAAGATTGCATATTATTGGAAGGTAATTAGCATGCAGTTGATTTTTCAGTCCTGTCTTCTGTACTTTTTACTGCATTCTTTATTTTTTATTAATGAAAATCAATATGCTAATATGTCTCTTTTCTGCCAGAGTGATGAATCTATATATGAACATGAATGCGGCAACATGCCTGGTTTTGCTGTCTATTACAGATTTCCGAACAGTCAACGAGTTACATTTGCACAATTCATTAAGGTGAGCTTCAGAGATACTAATCTGGTGTTTCTAGTATCCTTGTTCCTTATGATTTTAACAATGTAACTCTTGACTTTATTTTTGTTGCTGAAGCGTTTCTCCTTTGCTCTTTTGTGATTGGTCATGCTTAATTTGCTGGTTTACTTGTTTTCTCCGTAATGATTTTCTCATCCTGAGCATCTTATTTTGAGAGCCATGTTCATCTCTTGATTTTCTCCCATGTTCATCTATTTTGTTAATATTATACTTGATGAGAGTTTATCATTTGTTTAATAGTAAGTGACAGTACGCAACTCTTTTTTCAGCGTTTGCTTACTGTTCAGCTGCTAAGTGCTAACTGAGTTCTTTCATATATAGATTCACGTTCTGATTGTCTTCGATGTGATATCTTGGGCTTTTTGTTCTTTCACTAATCCGTTTGCGCTGTGGGATTGAATTGAAGTGTTTTAGTTTGTAATCATTATGATGGTCATCCTTTTTTCTTTTTTCTTTTTGTTTCTGTTATTATTTCGATTCAAAGCTTATATCCTTGCTGATTCATAGCAATGGTGATGGCATCTCATTTAATAGTATAGACGTGGGGTGACCCGACATACATGTTACCACTTTCTACTGTGCAATGAAGTGTTAACATGGATGATAACAGAGTGTGAATTATTTATGGCATGAGCTCTTTTTGGCAGAATTTTCTGTCTTGTACATCTAGGTGTGCACCAGCCTTTAAATTTCTCTGCATAGTTGAAGCATCTTCTGATTTTTTTGAAGTGTGTACCACTGGTAGTTGGTCAACTTCATTTTAACTTTCATCATCTCCACATGAAGGTGCATTGGAAATGGAATCAGAGAATCACTCGATTGCTGATACAGTGCCTTGAATCTACTGAGTACATGGAAATTCGCAATGCTTTGATTATGTTGACAAAAATTTCAAGTGTCTTTCCAGTTACAAGAAAGAGTGGGATTAACATTGAAAAACGGGTAAGTAATGTATCCAGTTCATTAAACTTCATATTCTCATATTCTCATAGATATGTAGTGTGAAGCTTACCTTGCTGATCCTCCATGAAGGTGACAAAAATTAAAGGTGATGATAGGGAAGATCTGAAGGTGCTGGCTACAAGTGTTGGTGCTGCTTTGGCTGCTAGAAAGGTAAAATATGAATATAGCAGTGAGGATTCTATATCTGGATCAGGTACTGTCCGAAAATACCAAAGGCAAGACAAAAAAGAAGGGGAAGGGGGAGAGAGATAAGGCAACAAAGTGATTTTGTCAAAGAGAGTGATTATGGTTGTCCATGATTCATTTCTCTGATTGTCTGCTGATTTTCTTTCACCTGCAGCCTTCCTGGGTTTCAGAAGAAGAATTTGGAATGGGGTATCTTGAACTAAAGCCAACTTCATCACTTGCATCAAAGTCCTTAACTGGTAACGGCCTAAACTTTACAGTCTCTTTTGGTGAACCTGCTGGTGGAAGAACAATAGCAACGGGAACTCAACAATTAGATTTAGGAAATTCTGTCAAGGACCAGACAGTGAGATCCAAGCCTGCTGATGGAAAGTATGAGAAGACAGAAAGTGTTTCGGGTAATGTGAAGACAAAAGCCGGTTCGGTGGTAACTGGGTCACAGTTGCAGTCTTCCATGCCCTCAACGGGTTTACTAGTTGGAACATCAAGATCAGTTGAGAATCAGAATGAGACTACAAGCAGAAGTGTTGATGAAAACATGGGGAAAATTGCACCCAAAATTTCTACCGAGTCTGAGGTATGACTTCAATTACTGCTGATTGTGAATGAAAACTATCATGTATATACACCTGTAACTTTGCATGTGGTTGGCATGACATTGGATGACATGTGATTAGCAGTATTCTTCGATGATTTCGAATCATTGAAGGTGGTTTAGCTTATCCAATCAATTTTACTTGATATGCTTCATCGACCTGAGTTTCCACAGCATAGTATGTATGTTTAGCTTATTTGGATATGCAAATTTTGGCTTAATTGATTTTGAAAATTCCAGCTCTTTAGCTCTTTGTTTAAGTTGTTGTTCATGACCCAGAAATGGGCCAATAAATTGAGCATCCAGGTTTGTCCATGACCCTAAAATGGACCAACAAATTGAGGATCCAGGTTTTGGTCCAGTAATTCAGGTCTTCAAATGTGTACGTCCTGTCCCATTTTTCAGTTTTCCAACTTAGTTTTGTTGATTAAATTTCCTCATATTAATTTTGAACAAAAAATATATCGTTGGAAGATATGTTCATAAATGCCCATTGGAAGTCCAGAATTCAAAAGCTGCCATTTATTCCCTTATGAATTTATTGGACACGTCCATTGTTTGTTGGAGTTCCTTCAATCAGATTAGCAAAATCGGCGAATTAGTGCTATTACTATGTTCTGTGCAGTGTAAATATTGTCGTCTATGATAGATTCCATGAGGCAGGGATAGGGACAGCAAAATGATGTTGTATACACCTAGTTTTATTGTCATGGGTCCTCTTTGTACACTGTGGAATAACTATCATCTGAGTTTTATATCCTTCGGTGCTTCATCTGCAATAGTGTTTACTAACTTAGATTTATCTGCACTTCTGCAGTCAAAAGCTGGTGTCAAACGCTCCCTCCCAGGGGGTTCCCTCACTAGGCCATCAAAAGTAGAGTTGATAAAAGATGAATCCAGATCTGTTAAAACTGTTGCAAAAATTTCTGGGTCTTCTGGTGGTGAGAGAGATCATGCTACTCATCCTGAGAGCAGGCAAGCTGGATCCAGTAATGTTACTGCTGCTGTTCTCAGCAATGGTAGTGAGATGAGGACAGACAGCGGAGCCCCCAAGTCTTCTGATTTGAGGGGTGCTTCAAGAGATGATGGCATTGAGTTATCAGAGGTGGCTCCACCTTCTGCTCGTTCTGTACACTCTCCTCGGCATGATGCTTTTGTGAAGTCTACTGACAAGCAGCAAAAGAGAACTAG
Source organism: Dionaea muscipula (assembly GCA_028571145.1). Taxonomy (NCBI): domain Eukaryota; kingdom Viridiplantae; phylum Streptophyta; class Magnoliopsida; order Caryophyllales; family Droseraceae; genus Dionaea; species Dionaea muscipula. The sequence goes on from JAOWBR010029429.1 coordinate 10,326, forward strand.
TCCTGCCGAAGAATCTGAGAGGGGGAATAAACGTCGAAAAGCAGACTCTGATGTGAGGAATGTGGAGCTTGATACTCGGTTTGCTGATAGAGACCGAGTTGTTGATACTCGGTTGATGGACAAATCATATCCTATGGATCCTGATAAGTCTGGGCTAGATGAGCAAAGTGCCGGCAGAAATGCAGATAGACATTTGGATAGGATCAAAGATAAAAGCAGTGAAAAATTCGATAGAGATCACAGGGAAAGATCAGATCGTGGGGATAAGCCTCGTGATGATATCTTAACTGAAAAATCAAGGGACAGGTCTATGGAACGATATGCAAGAGAGCATTCAGTTGAAAGAATGCCGGAAAGAGGGACTGATAGGAGTTTCGATAGACCAGCAGATAAAGCCAAGGATGAAAGAAACAAAGACGAGAGGGGAAAATTACGCCTGAATGAAATGGCTGTTGAGAAATCTCATATCGATGATCGATTTTTCAGTCAAAATTTGCCTCCACCACCACCTTTACCCCCACATATGGTTCCCCTGTCGGTTAATTCTAGTAGAAGAGATGAAGATGTAGAGCGAAAGTTTGCAGCTGGCAGACATTCTCAGAGGCTTTCTCCAAGACATGATGAAAAGGAAAGGAGGCGTTCGGAAGAAAATTTGTTAGTTGCAGCAGATGAAGCAAAGAGAAGAAGAGAAGATGACATTAGAGACAAAAAGCGCGATGACCGGGATGCTCTTCCTTCAAAGGTATGAAACTTCCTCTTTTGGTAACATCTCGAGGTTATATCAATTTTTATTACTGTATGTTGCTATATATGTCTGCCTTTTTATTTTTACTATATCAATTTTATTACTGTATGTTGCTATATATGTCTGCAAAGGTATGAAACTTAGTTTTCTTCTGGCTAGGTTAGAATAGTGCGTGTTAAATAGTTAACAACCAGCGCACTATTGTTGTTGTTGTTGAAACCTATTCTTGCTGCCCAATTCCTTCGAAGGAGTAGGGTCTTCAGCATCTTCTTGTGTGGAAGGTGTTTCCATGTCATGGTATTGGCTTGGGTTTTCATGTTCTACATTCCCATTTTGCTTCTGCTTAGGTTCTCTTAAACTAAGCACAATTACCACTTGTCATTAAAAGGCATTAGTTTCATAATGATTTTTTGACCTTGTAAATGTCAAGCTGCAGTATGATGTTTTTGCCCACTATGCAGAAGGTTCTTTTTGCTAGAGGCGTTTCCTTCAAACAATTTATGTTTATATTCTGGTTTTCATTGGCTAAAGAATGAGGGAATCTACTATTGCTCTTTTAGAATAAGAAATGTTAGGGATCTATAGCTGATAATGAATTATGATATTTCTTTCTTCACAGGAGTATTGTCATTTCAAGATTTTTGTTTTGTGGCTGCTTCACAAGTGCTCCTAATTGATAGAAAATTCCTTAAAAATGAGGTGGTTTGAATTGGGAGTTTTTAGGGAATTGTTGTAAAGCCTAAAGCACCAGTCGTCGTATTAAAAAATCGGAAAGAAGGTGAGCTTGAAGCATAAGGTTTAGCTACCAATAATTAGTTTTTGCTGGCATTTCTGTATATATAGCCTTCTTCAATTGCTTCCTTACCTTTTCCACCCTTCTTCAGTTGTTCCCTCCCCTCTATCACTCTCTTGTTTGACCCCCTTGGCTTTGAAACTGAAATAGGCATACTGAAAATTTAATAGTATAGGAAGTAAAAGGCTAGATAAACTTGAAACCCAGATTACTATTCCATCTTGGTGTGGAACAATTAAAAAGATCTCCGGTTAATTTTGACTAGTTAGCAAGTGTATGTAAAGCATCAATTCCCCGTTTAGGAATCTCTTTTAAAGTTAAATACATCACGGATGAGGCCCAGCTGTTCGTGTTCTTTAGTGTTCATTTCCCCCATGGTCAACTGCAGAACTTGCTCCCATACTTCCTCTATGCAGAGATTCATCTTATCATTTCTAATTTATCTTGTTTATTGTTGATTGATACTCGAGATCTCTTTCCTTGATGACTTGGATTGAATGAATAAACAGATGAAATCAAGAATTCAAGACAATGAGTGAAAAATTCAATGAAAGATTAGGAAGAAGGAAATCGACAAGGACTAAGAGACTAAGACCTAAGTACATGGTACGAAATTTAAGTTTTAGCCGACCTCTTATCAACATTCGGGAGTAGCACGTAATTGAATTTGTGTCTCACATTCTCAAGATGTTAGTTTCTGCATATTAGTGCTTGTTTGCATGCCCATAATTTCTTTATTTTTGTCTTGTCGTTGTGTTAGCATCGAGTTTGCACATAGACATCATGCACCCAATGTTTATACAAGCACCCTTTATATTCATCATCACTGTGAATCCCAATGCCTTGAGGTTCTTTTTTTCTCTGTTTGCATGGGCCTTGTTTTGCTCACGTGCTTGTCATATAGTCTGGAAGGGCTGATTCTCATGGGCTATAATTTGTTGATGGAGATGTTAAATTGGGATTTCTCCTCATCTTTCGCTGTAACTACCCAATTGTGGTACTTGTTTTTCTTATTTTGCTTCAACTGGTACTCATGGCTGTGTTGTAGGTTGAGGAGAGGGACAGGGAGAGAGATAGGGAAAGGGAAAGAGACAGATTGAACCTTTTAAAGGAGGAAATAGATGCAAATGCAGCCTCAAAAAGACGGAAACTTAAGCGGGAGCATCTCCCAGGAGGAGAGCCTGGGGAGTATTCACCAGGTGGCCCTCCCCCTCCTCCTCATACTATTGGTATGTCGCAGCCATACGATGGAAGGGATAGGGGGGAGAGAAAAGGCTCTGTTGTCCAACGCCCAGGCTTATTTGATGATCAATCTCTTCGTGTCCCTGGAAAAGAACCACCAAGCAAGATGACTCGTCGAGATATTGACCCGTATCCTGCAATATTATTTTCTTTTATTTATGAGAGTCTGATTTAATATCTTTTCAGCTTATGCATGCATTTCTGCTGAATTTAGAGTGGTATTTTACTTCCCCCCCCCCTATATAGAGCATACATAGACAGAGCATAAGGATCCCTAGATTCCTTTCCCATTCATTCAGCCGTTTGGTTGCAGTTTATGCCTTCACTGACCAATTTCCTGCCTCACTCTATTCCTGTCCCAGTTAGCCATTTTGGAAGGGTTCATTCTTTTATGTAGTGTGCTTAGAATGTCGAGATCTTCTTCTTGCATTATGTGTCCGGTACTGTTTTGCCATTTTGGTTTCTCAACTAGCTGGTGGAACAAATCTTGTTAGTCCTTGATCTCCAATTATAGAATGTACGATCGTGAGTGGAACGAGGAAAAGCGGCAAAGAGTTGAACCACCCAAGCGGAGACATCGGAAGTAGTATTTTAGTCTGCATTTGTGGATCTGTATATTGCTCCATCCTGTTGTGCATGACACTGCAAAGAGCTCGATGTGCTTACTTGTTCCTACTGAATCTCACATGAATTTATCAGGCAAGCTTAGCCAGCCATGTAACAAATTGTTTTGCTCTCAAGGCACTGGAAACTTTGAACAGTTTTCTGCTGTGTTCTTTACAGTTCTCCATATAAGACTTGAGATTCAGATAAGGGCAAGAGAAATCTTCAATTTGTACGAGATGCATACTTGTGAAATGATTGAAGTCGGTAGAGTGTTTTTGTTTGGTTGGAGTTGGACAGTATTTTTGCTTACTATTTAGCATTTCATGTTTCTAGCCACCCAGATCGTGATTATTGTGCCTGCGGTTGCCATCAGGATCCAGATATCCATGTGGTAAAGTCTCCTGGTTCAATTTGCTTTTCAATACCTATCCATTATATGATAGCTCGCAAATTCTACTTGCTGTAGCCAATTACTTAGAGTGAGTCTAATAACTCTAAAATGGTAAGAGCTATTTCCATTTTAGAGTTATATATTATTATATTCATAATTTATAATTTTTTGAGATGATTAAAACAAGTATAATCTTGATATTTTTTAAGACGATCAAAATTTTTTTTTTTCCAAAAATAAGGATTATTGAAAAATACGATATAAGTTACATGGAAAAAAGGTATAATAAGTATTATTATTGATAAAAAAAAATGGCCAAAAAAATAGATTTTAACCATTGGTCTTAGAGTTATCATTTTTTGGTAAAATGCATTATTCACATCGAAAAAATAGAAATGACTCTTTCCAAAATAGCAAAATTATTGGACTTGGTCTTACGAGCTAACATTTGATTGTGATGGCTTTCATTATTCACATGTTAGCAATGTATGTACAATCTCACCAGAAAAAAGATCTGGTTGTTGATTATTTTGAAATTCAAGCTCTGGCAAGGTAATAAGCGACCCTTGAATCTGCTTGGAAAGAAACGTCGGTGTTGCCAAGGCACATGAATGATTGATTCAGTACAAGCAAAGCTAATGCATCCTGGTTCAGATTACCTAGCAAGCATGAACATTAGAAACCAGAAGACCAAGAGATCCAATATTCCTTCATAACCTGACGATACTCGTGTTGCTATGAATCGCATAGTCATCTTGAAGAACCGATAGCAACTTGTTGTAAGAAAGCTCGTCGACGAGGTCTTTCTCCTGAAACTCCTGTAACAACTCCACGGCGACTCCAACCTTCCCTTGTCGGCACAATTCATCCAAAAGAGTCCTGTATGTGATGAAATCAGCTGGCATCTGAATTTCGCTCATCTCCCTCAAATAGCCGACTGCCCCGTCTACTTCTCCAGTAAGAGAGAGTGCATTGACAAGTGAGTTGTATGTCCTACTGTTTGGAGTAAACCCTTTTCCCTTCATATCCTCCATCAAGTCCTTGGCGTTGTTTGTTCGGCCTTGCGCACACAAACCATGAATTATATGATCATAGGAAACTGCATTGGGCGCGCAAGCGTAGACCACACTCATCTGATGAAATATCCTAAGGGCGTCGTTCACATGATTGGAAATCACGTAGCCTTTTATCATCGAATTCAATGAGAAAATATCAGGTTCAATCCCGTTGTCGTCGTTCACCAATTGCCAAAAAAGGCTCCTCATAGTCTCCATATACATATGATTGATATGGGAATTGGTCCTCCGGCTCAAAAACGCTGCAAACAAGAGATTGTACGTCCTTATCGATGGCCTACAATCCAAATGCCTGCTACCTTTCATATGTTTGAATATGTTCACCGCTCTGGTCAGCTTCCGAGCTTCAGTGAAGTAATAAATCATCGTATTGTACAACGCCTCTGAACCAAGATGACGAACAGCAAGCACTTGATTAACAACATCATCCATCTCCTGATACATCTTTGCAGCCCCGAGCTTCTTTATCGTAATATGATAAGAGCACACACTATGCCTAAACCTCGGCTGCTGAGACGCCCAGTTAAATAGCTCCAAGCACACTAAAGGATCGTCCTGCACAACAATGACATCGTGCAAATCTTCAGCGGTGAATCTCGGGGGCAATTGGGATACTGCGTTGTTAAACTGGGTTTGATCAAGCACCGGCTGGTTCTGCAATCTCAGCCTTCTATTAACTCGCCTTCTGTGAGACCTCGAAGAATACAATAATACCCTAGTCTTCAGAATTGAACAAATGGAATGATAATTATGATACGATGAAGAAGAAGAAGAACATGGAGGGTGGACGATAGAAGAGGTGCAATGAGTATCATCAACAAATGGAATGATACGATGCAGCAATCTAACATGAATATGGGATTGGGATTGGGATTGGGATTGGGATTGGTTTCTGTTGGGCATTGTCCATTAGACCGGTGGTGAAGCCCACGGTATTCTTATGAATTGGACCAGATTATTGTCTTGG
>JAOWBR010029540.1:0-16145 GCA_028571145.1 Dionaea muscipula
CAACCCGAGCATTTTTACCATTAAAAACACATCACATAAAAGTTAAATATAAATAATCATTAACGCCCCGACTCGTGATTAACCTGTAAATTCATTAAATTAATACGAAAAATACGTAACACAGATTATCACATAATAAATAAAATATAAATTAAATATATGTGCTTAGGACCACGAAGGATATAATTTAGTATAAATTAGTGATGCGATGAGCGCACTTTCCACGCGTCATCTCTACGAACCACTATCAACCTCATGAACAGAAGCCAGCGACTCAATCTCATCAATGTGCGCAACAACTGCTTCTTGCTGATCTTTAACTATGATTGTAACTGATTGATCATCTGCAAGAACGGCTGACTGATCTGACTGAACTGACTCAACGGTGGGAACGACTAGAACCTGCTTCACCACTGAACTCTCTTCGGAACCTCCACCTTCTCAACATCAACTATCACATCATTTACTTCACCTGAAGTGGGAACATCTCCAACTGACTACGCCCGTAAAGCCGTAATTGTCTCATCAAACGTCACATCACGGCTAACGATCACCTTAGGGTAACCAGACTCTTTGCACCACAAATGGTATCCTTTCACGCCATCACCATATCCTAGAAACACACAGCGAACTGCTCTCGGCTCCAACTTGCCCTTGCTCACATGAGCATAAGCTGGACAACCAAACACACGCAAATGATCATAAGACGGAGGCTTACCAGACCAAACCTCCTTTGGTGACTTGTAACCTATAGTTGTAGAGGGAGACTTGTTCACCAGGTAACATGCCATAGAAATAGTCTCAGCCCACAAACTCTTCGGTAACTCAGCATGGGAAAGCATATACTGAGTCCTTTCCATCAAGGTTCTATTCATCCTCTCCGCCACACCATTCTGCTGCGGAGTATAAACTATAGTGCGATTCCGGACAATACCAGCACCCTTACAAAACGCGTCAAATTTTCCCGAATAAAACTCTAAACCATTATCAGTCCTGAGCACCTTCACTTTCCTCTCTGTCTGATTCTCAACTATACCTTCCACTGCTTGAAAGACTAAAAAATTTCAGACTTCTTTTTCAATATATAAACCCAAACCTTCCTCCTAAACTCGTCTATGAAAGTAACAAAATAGAGAGCTCCTCTAGTGGAAGGAATTGGAGACGGTCCACACAAATTTGAATGGACATAATCAAGAATGCCCTTGGTAGTATGTTGAGAACGACTGAACCTCTTCCTCGTTTGCTTGCCCAAAACACAATGCTTACAGAACTAAAGCTTGCCCAACTGGACATCACCAAGCAAACCACGTCGGCTCAACTCCAACATACCCCTCTCTGAAATATGCCATAACTGCCGATGCCATAAAGTGGACAAACCATCTCCATCAGAAACATAAGAATCAGAAGCAACCAAAGTAGTAACGACAACCATACATGAGTCCACAACTGTGCTACCGACCAAGTGATAAAGATCCCGGACCTTGCGGCCCTTCATAAGAACACGGCTCCCCTCGGAAAGCTTGTAGACTCCATCCTTACCAGAAAGTCTGTACCCCTGATCATCAAGAGTACCCAAACACAGCAGGTTCTTCTTCAAATCAGGAACATGACGAACATCAGCTAAATCCATAACTGCACCATCACACATCTTCACCCTGACTGATCCCACACCAACAACTTTATACAGTCATTTTCCGTGAAAATGGAAGACCCATCAGAAACAGCCATGTATGAACAAAACCACTCTCTATGAGGAATCATGTGAAAGGAACAGTTAGAGTCATTAGAATCCATCCAGTCTTGAAGTCAATAGCATCCGGACGAACGTTAGGAGTCGCAAAACCAACTCTCTACTGAATCACATCTGAACTCTATGTAGAAATCATCAAATCAGCATCATTATCAACATCAGTATCACCATCAAAACCCTCAACAACAGCCAGATTACCATGCTTGTCATCCTTGTCATCTGGAGCCTTTCCCTTGCCATTCTTCTTCTTATCACCCAGCTTCGAACAGTGCAGCTTCATATGCCCAAAGCCCTTACAGGAGTAGCACTGCACTTTACTCATATCACGATTTCTAGAGACAGAGCGCCTCTTGCTCTTTCCCCTACTCTTACCACGACCGTTGTGACCATCACTCATCTGTCTACTGTTCACACACATCGTCAGGTGGTCAAATTTAATATTTATAGTTAAACAACTTACTTGCTACAGAAGATAGCGATGAGTCGAGTGTCGAACTTAGGGACGATTGTCAACCTTTTCGAGTTGAATTAATTATGCTCCTAGTGATAATAGGTAAATTGAAGTGGATTCAATTAATCTAAAACGAAAATAAAATGCAAGAAAATTAAAGATAGATGTCGCCGCACGAAGCAACGACTCAACCCAAGAAGTGCAGCAAACAGGCGTGCTGATGGAGCCTATCACGGTCGTGACCCTTGATGAAGACCACGACCGTGACTGAGGAGTCACGGTCGTGTCTTGGGATTTTCCCTTCGGGGCAGCGCAACCCCTCAACCAGGATGCGCTCGGGTTCACGGTTTAATCGTTAAGTTCAGTCCATTTTCATGCAGTAAATACTAGGGTGCGATCGTCGTTTGTTCAATTGATTTAATTAAGCACTGAGATTACATCCAATACCTAGTCTAGTCGCTTGTCACGAACGGCGCAAACAAATCAAACAACGAAATCAGCCAACGCAGATCAAACAATGAGAATAATCATCGCAGGTTCAGGTTTACATCAAATCGCAACCCTAACGACTAGACAATCATCGCATTCGACGTCTAAGTTACAGATCTACAAATCGGCATAAAAATTTAACATGAATACAAACCAAGAATACCAACTTAGATGAGTCAGATCTAGCTTCTGCGCGTCCCGCCGGTATATCGATCTCATCGGGGGTGTGTTGATGATCGTAGTCGTCTGCGTCTTGCCCCCAAGGTGTCAATCACCTTATAGGATCTCCTTACGAGTTCTGCAGTCGCTGGGGTCGAAGATCGGAGAGAGCTCGCAGATCTGCAGGTCGAGGGTTTTAATAGAACAGCATCCAGCCTCGACACGAACGTGTCACTTAAGTGACACGGCCGTGTCACTCTTTAAATGCCCTGGGTCGCGTCTGCAGCCCATTTGCGTGGTCCGGATGAGTTTTCGAGCCACTCGGGCCTGCATGGGAATGTGATACACGTTCATTCATGGTCCATTCATGCCCCGACTCATGTCCAACCTGCAAAATCACAAAATTAACGCGTAAAAACCGTAAAGCAGGCTTGCGCAAGATAGATAATAAACATGTTAAACCTCCGTGCTTAGGACCTCAGGAGATGTATTTAGCAATGAATATGAGCGTGAAGAGTGTACTTTCGCGCACTCATCACATCCTCCAACTTGAACCTTCCTAGTCCCTAGCAAGCTTACATGAGCATAAAGGAATAAACTATGCTGTAAAACATTTCCTACACATTCCTAGTTCAACAGGTCATAAAACTCAAATAGAAAATGAATAACCGTAACTAGTAAGACAAAAACAACCATGGAATGTGTGTGTGTTTCCAAGCCTTTACCAGCATGCCTCTACCCAAGCAAGTATATTTAGAAAATTAAACATAGCACAGGTGGCAACTCCACAGCTGTAAACTAAATAAAGCATTGTGGACAGGTATTCACTCAAGGAGCTGACAAAAGCAGAACTCTCAAAGAAAAAGGTTTTCCTAAATTAGGTGACAATCCTATACTGAACACATGATAGGAAATTAGCCAGAAGGACTACAATCAAAATCACAAAAACCTATGCTCGAGATTAGAAATATCAATACGGCATGATAATTCTTTGTGGCTTAGAAGATAAAGGATATGAGATAATGAAGAAGGTATGAAAAAATGGTATCCAAAGCCAGCATAGAACGTCACAAAAACTTTCACAAGGGGATGACACTTCTCATGCAAAACTCATACCTAAGTTTTCAAAGCCTTCTAGAATTTGTTTTCATTCCTCCTTTTTATTCACAACAGGTCATATATTTTTTTCAAGGTTCCTTTTTCTTTCTTTGTTTTTTTCTCTCTTTTTTTCAAGGCCTTTCTTTTTCACTTTCACTTTCAGTTTTTTTTTTCACAATTCTTTTCCCCATTTTTTCAACTTCCCCGTTTCTTTTGTCTCTCTCTTTTTTTTTGAAGTCAAGTCATCCTTATGTACACATTTATACGTCAACTCAAAGCATATTAAGATAGGCAGAGAATTCCACGGGCTTAACTCCAAGTTTAGAAAAATCATAGGTGCAAATAAAAAGAATTAAACGTGTTTGGCTCAACAGGGGTACAAATAGGAACATGTAAAGAAAGACATCTGAAGCTTAATTTTTCAGAAGAAAGCATTGACTTTTCATCATCTCTCAAGCATAACCACTAATCTTACCATAAGACCCACTCCCCTACTAATTCCAGTTCACAGGCGCAATGCAGGAAATCACCTTGTTCTAAATTTTGTGGCACTCACCCTCCTCTCAGCATTCAGAAAAACTTATGCTAAAGTTCATTTCCTAAATACACATGCTTCAACTCCTCTTACCACATAGCTTGGATCTAGTGCACGAAAATTATTCCATGAAAGTTCAGGCCAAAAACTAGTGTAAGCTAATCAAATTCCTAGAGAAATATGACAAGGAGAATTGCACTAGTGCAAGAACGTCCATACATAAATAGAATATTCATCCAGCAGGATGGTACTGAATAGTAAGATCATAGTCCTTCAAAAGTTCTAGCCATCGCCTTTGTCTCAGATTCAACTCTTTCTGAGTAAAGATGTACTTCAAACTCTGATGGTTAGTGAAAACCTCAACTGACTCCCCATACAAATAGTTCCACCAAATCTTTAAGGCAAACACTATGGCCGCTAACTCAAGATCATGCGTGGGATAATTTCTCTCATGGACCTTTAACTGTCGGGAGGCATATGCAATCACGTTCCCATGCTGCATCAGAACACAACCTAATCCTTGCAGTGAAGTATCACTATAGATCACAAATCCACCTTCCCTTGAAGGTAATGCTAAAACTGGTGCCGAAGTTAATCTCTTCTTTAACTCCAGAAAACTTTTCTAACAAGCTTCAGTCCAAACAAACTTCACCCCTTTTCTAGTCAAACTAATGAGAGGTAGAGCAATAGCAGAAAATCCCTTCACAAAACGTCGATAATATCCTTCTAATCCCAAAAAGCTACGGATCTCAGCAACCATAGTGGGTCTAGACCATTTCTCTACTGCCTCAATCTTTGCCCTGTCCACTGAAACTCCATTCTTGTTGATGATATGACCAAGAAAAGTCACACTCTCAAACAAAAATGCACACTTTTTAAACTTGGCATACAACTGCTTCTCTCGCAGTATACCCAAAGCTAATCTCAAATACTCAACGTGCCCATCTCTACTCCTTGAGTAGATTAAAATATCATCAATGAACACAATAATAAAATGATCCAAGTATGGTCCAACACCCTTTGCATCAAATCCATGAAAGTTGCAGGTGCATTTGTCAACCCAAAAGACATAACCAAAAACTAATAGTGGTCATACCTAGTCCGGAAAGCTGTTTTGGCTATATCTCCTTCAGTCACCCTCAATCGATGGTATCCAGACCTCAAATCAATCTTAGAAAATACTTGTGCCCCTTGCAATTGGTCAAACAAATTATCTATCCTAGGCAAAGGATATTTATTCTTTATTATTACCTTATTAATCTCTCTATAGTCAATACACAACCTCATGGATCCATCTTTCTTCTTTACAAAAAGTACTGGTGCTCCCCAAGGAGATACACTGGGTCTGATAAAACCATTCTCTAGGAGTTCCTGTAACTGTATGTGTAACTCCTTCAGTTCTACTGGAGCCATTCTGTACGGTGTCTTACTGATAGGCTTCGTATCAGGTGCTAAATCGATAACAAACTCAACTTTCCTGACTGGTGGTAGTCCAGGTAAATCTTCAGGGAAAACATCGAGAAATTCATTCACTATATGAATATCCTCTATCTTCTGCTCAATCTTCTCAGAGCCCATAACATAAGCAATGAATCCAAAATAACCTTTCCTCAACAATTCTCTAGCTTGAAGTGCGGAAATGAAACTGATCGGAGAATTCTTCCTATCACCCTCAAAAACAATCTTATCCCCATCTAGCTGGTAAAACAGACTCTTTTTCCATAACAGTCTAGCCTTGCATGATTCCTAGAAAGTCAATCCATTCCTAGGATAACATCAAAATCATGCATATCTAGACAAATCAAGTCCATAGGTATCACTATGCCTAAAACTTCCACCTCACACGTAAGACAAGCATGAGTTAATTCAACCGAACTACCAATAGGCAAAGACACAACAAGCCCTTTATCCATGCAAATCAAAGGAATGGACAGAGAACGAAGGAAACTATGGGAAGCAAAGGAATGAGTAGCTCTTGAATCAAACAAAACCCGTGCAGGCATAGATGAGATAACGAGTGTACCTCGCACGACAGAGGGTGAGGCCTCAGCCTCCTGCTAAGCTAACGAGAACACCCTCCCTCGAGCCATCTGTGCTCCAGAACCTGCTACCTCTCCTTTTCCCTGTCCGCTCTGCTACTGCTGGCTCTGTGGTGGTTTCTGAGCAGTAGAACATGAAAACGAAGACTGTCCCTGGCCTTGTGGTGATGCTTGAAATGATCCTTGAAAACTTTTCTGACCAAATCCACCTTGTTGGGACCCTACCTTCTGGTTTCCTTTAGAAAAGCATGTGGAAGCCCTGTGTCCTGGCTTACCACATATGTTGCAAATAATCGGTTTACCATTACTATGGTACCCTGACGAGTAAAACTTTCCACAACCCCTACAAGAGGTTTTAGATCCTTGAAAAGATCCTGACTGACCACCCTTGTATTGTTTCTTCTGACTGCTGCCCTTCGATCCTTGACTAGCCAATAGTACCTCAATAGGCCTCCTTTGGCTGGCATCTTTCAGTAAGCGTAATCCTTCTTCCATACTAGAAGCTCTCTCAAGCATATGACCTAATGTGGGGAATTGTACCACCCTCGTATGGGATTGCAATTCGGGATCCATCCCTTGAAGGAACAAAAACATCTTATCTTCCTCCGTGGAGTAAAGGTCAGGAGCAAAATGACCGAGCTCTGCCAACTTTGCCTCATACGCGACAACATTCATACCTTCTTGCTTCAGCGTAAGTAACTCCGTCTTCTTTAGCGTCTTCAGATGCGCAGAGAAATATTTGCTCTCGAACTCGGCCATAAAAATAGGCCATGTGATGTGCTCTCCGTGAGACTGAAACCTCCTTTCTACACTGCTCCACCAGTACAACGTGACATCTTTTAACATGTGCGCTGCCAATGGCACCCAACGATTGATGGGGCAACCAACATTGCTCAACATTCTCTCCGTCTCACATAACCAATTGTTGGCTTTGACAGCGTCTAAGGTCCCAAAGAACTTGGTAGGCTGTGCTCCCATGAATCGCTCGAACATCCTGCCTTGAAAATCATCATCATGTGGTGCCAAACCATTGGGATTGGGCCTTCGCACCCTTACATCCTCAACTGCATTAACCTCATCCCGAAAAAGTGAAGATGCCCTCTAATTGCGCATCTGACGGATAACATCCCACTCTTCGCGAGAGAGTCTATCAAGTGTATCTTCGGATCTCGCTGGTATCTCGGGCCTCTTACCCTTATCAATTGGTGGTCATGGGGGCAACCTTAACCCCGATGGAATATCCTCAGGGACCTCAGACACCCCCTCTCCAATTCTCGTGTGAACCATACTGTCAAAACAATACGTACTAACATAAATATGTAATACGTACTAGTCTATAATCAAGATAGAAAGTACATACTGTGGATGTCGGGACGATGCCTCACTAAACTTCTAGGAAACAAAAGTCAAACTATTTAAGGTTGACTAGGTAAGTTTCCAAAGAGAACAACCCTGCTCTGATACCACAAATGTAACACCCCAACCTGGGTGAAACCGGTGATAACCAGTGAAATCGGTCCACGGGTCATTGAAGCCTATGAGACCAAAACAAAACTTAACAGAACACAAGACAGGCAAAGCAGGTATCAATATACACAACTGATACAAAACATGGTACACTCCAACCAACATGAGTTATGCCATAAAGGCATCATGCCAACACATAAGTCTATCGGTAACTATCTCAAAAGATGATAACAAGGTGTACTCAACACCTAGGCAAAAACTGGTCAATAAAAGACTAAACAAACACGGAAAATCCTAGAGACATGGCATCGTCCGTCCCCGGCATCCAGCTAAGGATCATCTTATGCACCTGAAACCCACAGTGTAGCACTGTCATCCAATTACGACTGAGTAAGGGTAGAGGGTTTCTACTATATATATATATATATACATGTATAATCATGGATATCGGTTTCACATACATTAAACCTAGCATGCCGTATAATGCTATAGTAAGAATCATGCTTACTCAATCATGTATCTGAACATGGAACCTAACATGTAACAATTTTATGAAACCAATAGCTCAAACATACATATTTGAAATGAAACTAACAGGTAGAATTATCCATATAACAGAAAAACACAAGAAACATGGATTGCCATAAACCTCACAAAACTTAAGGGATCCCTCACATCTACTTGCGTACACCCTGGCATGGCGACCAGGAATCATGTACAATCACAAGTAGCTTTAACCGTCCTAGTCCCCCGTGGCGAACGGAAAGACTTATGGACGTTGTGACACCAATAGGTGGTCATGGTCATCCTTGAGAAGGTAAATATTCCACCCTTACACAAGAGACATATCCCGAGGACTTAATCCATCTCACTTCTGCACATGAAAGGCATATCACAGATAATCACATCATGCCTTATATGAATCCTATAATAACAAGTCCATCATATCATTCTTATAACACAAGAATAAAAATAAGCATCACGCAAACCATTCATATGGAGAAATGAATATACGAATAAATTCATAGCATCTCAGGTCAAGTCTCGACCCGTAGGTCATGGAAAATCGCAAAGGATTCTCGAATGGTTACTACTCCTTACCTGACAATAACAGCAATACAAGTATAGATAGGTCTTCACGAATCCACCCGATGCTCGGTGTCAAGTCCTAGCATAGATATGAAACTTAGTCATTCATATGCGTGAAATACCGTAACAAGGTAAACAACCTATCAACTACTCTTAAATCCTCCTTAGAAACCTTTAACCATGTCTCAAATATCTTAAATTATGTGTCTGCTAAGATCATTGCTCATTAATAGGGATTAAATCCCTAACATTCGGAGCTCGAACGGATCAACTTGGCACAGGGACCGGATATCCTCCTCCCTAGAACCGGATATCCGCCCTTCCGGACAGCAAGTACCTCACAGGGCTGGATATCCTTCTCCTCTGGCTAGATATCCGGTCACGCCCCCTGCGGAATTTTGCAGAATTTGCCCAATTCAATTCCCTTTGTTTTCTTCACTTAAACCATCCACTAAATGATCAAACACATGCCAAATCATGATAGAAACATTACTAAAACCTTCTCAAACCAATTCAACATCAACTAAACAAATTCAACATGTGAAATTTCATGAAATCCATAAACTCTTTAACCTAGCTTTTATGACCAAGCTTAAACTCATTCTACTAACCATAAACACTAAGTAGAAGCCGGTACACATCAAATATCATGTTAACAACATGCTAAAGTCCATTTTAAGCCTCCATAACAAGCCAAACAGAAAATCATAAGTGGGAAAAACCATGAAAAGCATGGAAAACTACACCTAGACTTGCAAAGCATGCTTCTTCTTCATTTTATCATTATAACCACCAAACAAAAGCTCTAATTCATACCTTGATAGGCTGAGATAGAAGGTTTAAACCTCTCCTTGAGAGTCACAAGCCAAGCATAAGATCACAAGAGAAGAAATCTAGGAATTCCCTCTCTTTTCTTTTCTTCCTCCCTTTCCTTTTCTTTCCCTTAACCGATTCCTTTCTCTTCTTTCTGTTTGTCTTCTGTTTCTTTTCCTTTACTTGCTTAGCTGACCAGATGAAGGGGCAAGCAAGGAGCTTGGTGGCCTCCAACATGTCTCTTCATGGCTTAAGGAAACTAATTCATACAAATCCTTCCATCCACTTGCATCCCAACTTGCTATGGTCAATGGTCAACCATTTCAACCAAACATATCAGCTTTTTATGCTCAAATACACGGCCAACACAATGAGAAACAAAGACCAAAAAACTAACTTAGGTTAATTTAATATATAACCTTAGGTGTTTTAACCAAAGTTGTACCGTCTTTAAAATCCATGTCTCTAAAATAATCCCAACCATATCACTATGGTCGTCCACGTCCTCTACTTTTCATAACGATCCCGATGGTATTAAAATCGTATTTTTTTTCCTAAACCGTTTCTCAAAGTGACCGTTTTACCCTTCAAACGCGTCATTTCCTTCTTAACCTTTAAAAGTCATTATGATCACTATTATATTAATATTGATAACATAATAGTAATAATAATATTTAAAATAATAATATTTAAATCAAATTAAGGGCACGGGTATAATATCTGCCGCTGTCTAAGGTCGAAGAGTAAGAGAGAGTCGAACGCTGCAGAGGCTGTGCTTTAATAGAATTTGCAAACGAGGCTCGACTCGACCGTGTCTCTACATGACATGGTCATGCCAAGTAACACGGTGGTGTCAATAGGTGACACGGCCGTGTACTTCTTTGATGGTTGCGCGCTTCAGTCGTCCTTATCCATTTATGCTGGTAACGATGCAGGCTCGATGATTAACATTTAAAATGCGCGTTTTCAGACCGTCAAGCCACCAACTTTAGGGATAACCTGTAAAAATACCAAATAAACATATAAAATACATATAACAGGTTTGCACATTATAAATGATAAACAGCTTAAAACCCATGTGCCTAGGACTCAACCATTGCAGTTTAGCAACGATTAAGTGCATGTAGAGTACGCTTTCACGCACTCATCACCACATCCATCATCAAGAAATGACACAGGGCAACAAGTGAAGAATAAGAATGTGGGTGATCAATAATGCACATAAGAGGACCCACAGTCAACAATGTATCACAAGTCATTTCATACATGTGGATAACAACAACAAGCACAGATATGCCAACTGTGCACAAAAGAGGGTATCAAGGGAGTATCGAAGGATAGAGTACGGAAGGTGAAAGAAGGAAGGCCGGTGTATACCCCTCACCTGATAACGGAAGCACAAGCACACTCAATCCCGGATGACAATCCCTCTATGAGTTATGTCGGAACCTGAACAAGGTTCAAAGAGGAGGATTTCACTAAACACGACATCGTCAAGCTATAAGTCGCGATCAGTGTCTAAACATCCCTCCTAGAGTGTCCACTATCATGCAACGCGTCAAGGGGTCTAAACACGATGTTTGAAATCAAGATGGGTGAAAAAAGCTGGTCAAGGACGTCCTCGGAGACGTCCCCCGTGAAAAGTAGCCTGGGGATGATACGAGGACGTCCTCGTAACGTCCCCAGCTATTCCGCAAAAATTGCACAAACATACAGAGGGTTTCGAGGACGTCTTCGAGGACGTCCTCTCGTATCCTGTGTCGAATCTCAATGCTGAGGACATCCTCGAAGACGTCCTCTGCACGAAAATCTGCAGCATCGATGATTTTCCCGAACCCGAAACTCCACCAAACATCACCAAATCGACCCAAAACATTTCTAAATCAATTCCACTCGATTCAAAGGCATTTGGGCAAGAAAAACAAGCATAAAAACACCCTATAACATGTCTCAAACATTCCTCAAAACATCAAGGAAGGAAAACTACGAAAATCACACAAAAATCCCAAATGACATCCAAATGACGAATCCACACCGATTCACAAGAAAATCATATCTATCAATACTCTAATGGCACGCTCAACTCATTCATTTTCGGATTCCATCAACCACACAAAGTGAAACACATTCAAAAATCCAAAAACCTCACCTTGGTGGAGAATCCACAATCCCTAGTTTGGTGATGGATGAATCTTCTTCTCCTCAAGCCCTTGAGCTACCCAACCTCCAAGCTCTAATGGTCTGCAATGAGGTCTTCAATGGAGAAGGAGATGAAGAGAAGAAAGAAGGGAAGTGAGGAAGAGGGGAGGTGGCAGTGGGGAAAGAGTGAGAAAATAGAGAGTGGGGGTTTAAGTTAGTGATTTAAATCCCAACAAATTTTAGGGGCAAAGGGGTAATTTCTTGTAATATAATCGATGAAATGGGTAACCAAGTAACCGGATATGAGCTTAAAGCTCTGGTGAATTGGAGGTGAGATTGACAAAGTTTAGGTGAGAAAGAAGGGAATGAGGTGAGGAGGAAACGAAGGGGGGATGAGAAATAGAGTAAGTGAAGGTGAAAGAGGGTGAGAGATTAAACCCTAGAGATGAGAAACTCAGACAGAAATGGATGCAAAGGAATTCAGACTCAATTCATTCATTCGATATCCCTTACAATTACAAGTCTTAGGCCTTATATAGGCTCCAATATCTGATCATAAAGAAAAATCCAATAATACAAGAAAATACCAAGTGTCAAATGGGGACCAGGAATAATCCTAATTCAGTTGTATTATTCTGACATTCTCTCTCCAATTTAGGTCAACAAACTTGTTCTATTCCAGCTGGGCACATGGGAAAGGAACAGCTGGTGGCGCCGATAATACAAGAAAATGCCAAGTGTCAAATGGGAACTAGGAATAATCCCAATTCAGTTGTACTATTTTGACATTCTCTCTCCAATTTAGCTCAACAAACTTGTACTATTCCAGCTGGGCACGTGGGAAAGGAACGGCTGGTGGCGCCCGGTGATAAGGCGGGGCGTTAATGGTCATGGCGTTGATAGTGGAAGGCGAGGTGTCAACTCCAGCTGGTAACTGTGGTGTGGGTGTAGTCAGTTGGCGCCATGACATCAAGTAGGGTCGTCTTCATGATTAAAGCATAGATTATCAAGGGAAGTTCTTTGGATTTCTTCTTAGGAGGAGTGAAGATGATTGATATCCAATGGCGTTAATCAAAACAATCATATTTTACCCAGATTCACCAACTGATGCTACCGTACTTATGGTCGCCGCCACTGAGTTATTAGAGACTATTGCCTCAGGCATTGTAGCTATCGCCTCAGGGATTATTATACTACTGTTGTGACACAGGAAATGCGCTCAACGCATTCCTAATTTGTGCCAAAGTATTTATTTTAAGGGCTTAAGCACATGAGTTTATTATGTTTATTATTTATATTGTGCGATGCTGTATTACGCGTTTTCCTCATTATTTTACGTGATATTTCAGGTTGACATGAATCGGGGGCGTTCATAGGCCGATTCGGGACGTATTTCACGAAGGCATGCAGACCTGAAAGTTCGTAATCGCTCCCGGACAGGCGCGGATGCCTGCCGAAGCAGCCCAACCCAAATTAATGCCTACCACGGCTGTGGCTAGGCTGTCACAACCGTGACATTGGGCGGACACAACTCTATTTTAAGCCCTCGATCTGCAGTTGCGAAATCCTCTTCCATCTTCGACTTGGCGACCTGCAACAACCCTAGGAGCTCCAGAAAGGCGATTTCCACCTCAGGAGCACAAGCAAAGACGACGACCTTCATCTATCAACACCCGCGGGATCCTTTTGGTTATTGCTTTGTTAGTGTCTGCATGCCTTCGTGAAATACGTCCCGAATTGGCCTATGAACACCCCCGATCCATGTCAACCTGAAATATCACATAAAATAACAAGGAAAACACGTAACACATCATCACACAATATAAATAATAAACATAATAAACTCATGTTCTTAAGCCCTTAAAATAAATACTTTGGCACAAATTAGGAATGCGTTGAGGTCCCCAATACTGGTTGGGTCCTCCAAAGTTAGTGCCACTTGGATAAAACCTTAGGCCATAGCCAAAAGGTCTTCTCCAAGGTACATTATACCTTTCCCTTGGATATTCAAATGCCACTGCAGAATAACACCTAGGAGTGTATTGTCTTGTGGTTAAGTGATCTGGGATCTGCATTGGTTGTTGTCTAGGCCTTCTCACAGGTCTGTACATTTCAGCATAAGACCTTCTTGAAGGTCTAGGTCTACTTGTGGGTACACTCTTATACCCTTGTGTAGACTTAGATTGATCCACCTTGTGTGGAGGCTGAACCGTGGAGGCTTTTGGCTTCCACATGAGCTGTGGTTGCCCTTGAGACATGTAATCCATGTCCCAATCACTGTCTGAAGGGATCAATCTCCCTTCCCCCTTTCTTGATGCTCTCCTTTGCCTTGGAGCAGGTTTGGGGGCAACCTTACTCTTAGGTTTAGATTGCATTTTAGGGGCAGCCTTGGCACTAGACTTTACCTTGTTGGTAACTCTTGGTTGGGCAGTGGCTTTGGAGGCAGGGATAAAGTTGATTTTTCCATCCTTTAAGGCTTCTTTAGCCATATTGGAGGTTTTACCAACCTTTCCCTTGTATCCTAGGCCTGCCTTACCTAGGTTGCCCACCGCCTTGTCAAAGACAGGTGTGGCATCATCCAGTTCCTTTTTTAACCTCTCTTTATCACTTTTCAGTGATTCATTCTCCTTTAATAAAGATTCATGGCTGGTTTGTATCTCTTCAAACTTAGCCAAGAGCTCTTAGAACATGGTGTGCATATCCTGTTCACAGTGTGGTGATGTGGAACTGAAGTTAGAAGAGTTTATTCTTGAAGTTACCTCCTCTTCATCACTATCTTGTGCCATGAGACATAGCAATGCTTCCTCTGATGACGAAGATGATGAGCTCTCTTCACTTGAGCTCTCATCGTTCTTCTTTTTGTTCTCCTCCTCATGATCAGAAGCCTTCATGGCTTTTCTTCCTTTCTTCATCTCCTTGTCTTTCTTCTCTTTCCAGGCTTTCTTTTCTTCATCACTGTACTTCTTCACTATGGGATAGGGACAAATGGCTTTGAAGTGTCCAGGCCTTCTACAATTGTAGCACAAGGCCTGGTCTTCCTTTTTCTTTTCATCTTCCTCCTCCCTATCCTTCTTGTATGGCTTTCTAGAAGACTCTCCCTTGTGGTACTTCTTGGTGTACCTTGAGAATTTCTTAAACTTCTTCATGAGCAGTGTCATCTGCTCATGAAGGTCTTCATGACCTTTGTCTCCAGATTTCTTGCTGGCTTGGGGATCAACCAAGGCTGGACCTTTGTCTTGTATTGTTCTTGGATGTGCAGTTCAAACTCGTATGCCTTCAAATCTGAAAATAGCTGGAAGGTTGTGATTGTTGACAGATTCTTTGTTTCCCTCATGGAAGTCACTTTCATGCTCCATTCTGAGGGAAGTCCTCTCAGGATCTTCATACACATTTCCTTATTTGTGTATGTCTTGTTGAGCATTGTAAGCTCATCATGAATGGTAGTAAATCTGCTCTCCATCTCATCCACAGATTCTCCATTCTTCATTTTAAAGCCTTCAAACTTCTGAATTGCCACACTGAGCTTGTTCTCCTTTATGTCTTCTGTTCCCTCACAGATTAGGATGAGTTTATCCCATATCTGCTTTGCAGTAGTGCTTGTCTTGATTCTTAGAAACATGTTGCTGTCGAGGGTCTTCAGGATAATATCCTTTGCCACATTATCTAAGTTGTGGGGTTTCTTATCCTATGAGGTCCATTCACTTCTCTGCTTTGGGACTTGAGGAGTTGTAGCTGATGTTGTAGCATCTGTGTTGATCTTCATGATCTATAAAAGACCATCTGTAATCACGTCCATCATATCCTCATGCATTGCTGCCAAGTGTGCCTGCATACGCATTTTCTACTCGTCAAACTTGTCCATTGAGAACATAGGGATTCTGGAAATGAAGTTTTGTGAGTCCATTTAGATAAGAAGAAATAAGATGAAGAACTTTTAAAAACTGTGATAAAACTTTTAAAAACAAGGGATCACTCTAGGTAAAAGACACTGCTTTGATACCACTTGTTGGTCCCCCGGGAGGGGCTCTATAAGTTCAGAGGGGGGGTGAATGAACTTATAGGTTTTTCAAACTTTAAAAATCTTTACAAAGTCGTGCAGCGGATAATTTATATAGC
>JAOWBR010029762.1:0-16144 GCA_028571145.1 Dionaea muscipula
AATTTTTTAATTCGTGTCCGGATCGCGAGTTCACGGACATGCTCTGAACGGTCCGGATCGGATCGGATTGGACCGGATTCACGGTTTAGATTTTTTGGACAGCCCTAATCTGTCATCCCTCGTCCTCTACCTGTTATGAGTATGATTTTTTTTTTTACTTGTACCCGTGTCCACAGTAAACATTAAAATGAAGCGGGTTTGATTGTCATCCCAAATAAAATTTTAGAATTTTATAAATATAAATATTATGAGGTTAACTGATCATATTATGTTAGTCATAAAACCAATGAATACGATGCTACTCCTTTCTTTTTCTTTTTCTTTCAAATTTTGTCATAAATGATGTTTTTAATTTTTTAATTTTTTATATTGGAATTACTCCCTCAAATTACATCGAACGACTTTTAATGGAATTTACAAATTAAGGTTTAGGTTTGATATTCCTTGTATGTGGTATATTCTTGGTCGACGTAAACAGGGAGGAAGAGGGAAAAGAGAGAGAGAGAGCGCTCGGGAGTCGACTTTTTCCCTTCCCGGGTCCCGACGGTGGTTATGCCGGTTGGCTCACAGGTCCCTGCTTTTCTTCTCTTTTAATTGGATTTGATTTGTGCTTCTTCGATGATCAGATCACGATTGCTTTTGTTTTGATGTTTTGTTTTTGTTTTTTTTTTTTTTATTTGGTTTCGATTTGTTGATCCAGTCAAATTGATGGATCGGTTCATGTTTTGATTTATGTTATGGTCATCGATTATTTGGTTGGATTTAGGGTTGTGAATTGTGATCTTGAATTTGTTTAAATTTTGTACTTTGTTGGCGGGTTTGCCCTATCTTCTCTGTTTGGTGTGATTCATGGGTTTGGTTTTGATGACCTCCCTGTATATGTGGGATTCAAAGATTTTGTCGTCCTGATATTCTTGGAGGAGTTTAGTTTCAATTTGTAATGTTCATCTAATCGAGTTGATCTTGTCTAGGGGATTTGGTTGTTGATTGGTCAGTACTGATTCCGTTAAAGTGGATGTGTAGGTTCCCTTTTGGTAGTTTACAATCATGGTTTATGCTGGGGTGTTGAGGGGTCAATGATTCGGGGGTTCAGGGGAGTGATTGAATTATTACAGATTTGTCTATGAGAATTTTGCTGTCCATATTCATTGGATCGAAATTGGGGTTTTCCCCTCGTTGCCTTCTTGTTTGTGATAAAGTCTTATGGTTTTGCAAATTAATTTAATGAACCTCCATTGATTTTATTTTGACATCCTTGGTTATATGGTTACATCCGAGTATCCTACTAGATTGACTCCAGTGAGGTACTTATAATTCCTGAGAAACCTGTGTTGCACTTTAACTATGTGACCATCATCTAAAAATTATGAACTTTGAGAAGAACTCCACTGGATAGAAATTTGCAGTACACCTTCCCGCAGATCATACATTATCCAGCATGGGGATGATGATTCCCCTGAGACAAATATATTTCCTTTTTGGATTATTGAATTGTCTCTGTTAGTTAAATCAAGTTTTGTTTACAATACTTCAGCCTGAAAACTATTTTTGTGCAGAGAAGTTTCAGTTTGGATTAGTCCAGTATTCCTTTTGTAAGCTTTCTGGTGATTTTGATTGTCCCAGTTGCATTGAATGTTTGCAGGTTCTGGAATTTGATTTGAAGGGCTTATCTATCTTTAATAAGATATGGAGCTTGTCAACTTCTGGTCAAATTGCTTCCACATGCAGGTTCTTTCGGGCGGGGAAGTTCTTCATTGGAGGTTTTCCATGCTTGGAGATTTCCTTCTCGTTTCCTTTGTTAACAGCACATAAGACCCAAACTTTAGTAGATGAACAGTATAGGATTCCTAATGCAATTTCATTCTGAGAGTACCCTCGGATCTTCAGTGCACTCCTATGAGTAAGTGTTCCACACACATTTTTACTCAGTGCTCTTCTGTTTTCATCTGCTTCTGAATGTATTCTTCTGTTTTTAGTATTTATTGCATCCCGAAGTTATGTACCAGTCAAGAGTTTCAGAAAGATGTCTTCTGGGGCATAGTCATTTGATGCATGATGGTTTATGGTGATTCAGTTTTATAAATAAGCGTTTTTGTATTAGTTCTGTTAGTGATATATTTTTTCCCTCTCTGACAGGGCTGGGTTTTCTCGTTAGAAAGTTTGCATATTTGGGATAAGCTGATTTTACTCACACTTTCAGCAGTCTTCCAATTGCCCTTCCTTGTTAATGTCTGATGGGTGACAGTTAGCAGCATAGACATCGTTGTTCAGCTTTGGTTGATTACTTTGAGTCAGTTGTTCGCTTAAAGAAATCATGGTCCTAGATACTAGCTTATATCTGCCAGCTACATGCTGTTACTATGCCAGCATTGTTGATCAAGTATTTTTCAACAATAAGACTATTAAATCCGGCCGTATAAGAGGTCTGCCCGCGTTTTGATATCTGCTCTGGTAGAAGATTGATAGTGGATTCAGCTGGGTCAGCCAAGCAGTGCCCTTTCAATTTGTGATGTTGTTTATAACCCTACTGGAGATCAACGACATGTCCATCTGGTGTTAGTCTTTTTCCAATAAACTTAAATAAAGATAGTCACCAGCTAGTGAGTTTTGCTGTGACCAAACAAAATGGACAGGTTAGTTGTTTGTTCTGGTGGTTGACACGTACCAATCTTTTACTTGTCTGGGAATGATGGTTTAGTCTTGCACAGGTACAATATCATTAAGGAAGTTGGTGATGGAACTTTTGGGAGTGTTTGGCGATCTATAAATAAACAGACAGGGGAAGTTGTGAGTTTGTTATTCCCTTCCTGTTTATGCAACACGACCATGAACTTCTCTAAAAAAAATAGTGTTTTGTCTTTAACAAGGCTTGGGTTTTGGGGCATCTTCAGCTCGAGCGGATGAGAAGCCGATATTTCAACAAAGTTTTTTTCCCTGGTTGTTTTAGGTTGCCATTAAGAAGATGAAGAAGAAATATTATTCTTGGGAGGAGTGCATAAACCTGAGGGAAGTGAAGGTAGTAGCTACTTTTTTCTTTTTTACTGCATGCATTCTGATATTCGTTGTGCTCATCTTTTGAGGTCTGTTTGTTTGTGACACAGTCATTGAGGAAGATGAATCATCCGAATATTGTGAAGCTGAAGGAAGTAATTCGGGAACATGGTATCCTACACTTCGTATTCGAATACATGGTAACAATTTTGTTCTTCACATCAAGGGTGACTATTCAATGACGTTATATTGTTGCTTGTTTTTAACCTGGATTCTTTGGCTAACCTTCGCTAGGAATGCAATTTGTACCAGCTTATGAAAGAAAGGGGAAAGCCTTTCTCAGAATCTGAAGTTAGAAATTGGTGCTTTCAAGTATTCCAAGGTCTTGCCTATATGCACCAGTGTGGATATTTCCATCGTGATCTGAAGCCAGGTATGACGTGAAAGCTTATGCATGCCCATATACTGATGTGTATATGTGGCCGGAGTACTTGGTTGTTGCGCATTGGCTCTCTTCGTATCTATTGTGGACTATAACTGTTCGATAGCTGTTCAAGCTACCCTGTCATGAAGTTAAAAGTATTTCTTTTTAGGAAAAAGAGGTTGCCCTTTGTTGGTATAGAATAGACCAATAGAGAAAGGGTGAATTGGGATATTTAAGAATAAATAAAACTTCAAACACTTTTCTTTTCACCACAGTGTTTTGATACATTTCGTTAAAACAAATATGTGTAACAGATAATTAGTGTATTCACTGTATTGAAATAATGATCAGTCGTAATGAAAAAATATAAGGATAGGAAGTCTGACAATGTGATTTATACTCATTCAGTTGAAGCGTACATCCGATCCCCTATGCCTTAGTCGCAAGCTTTCATCCTCTATTTTGAAAAACCACTTGTCTTATCAGTGATGGACAAACACTTACAAGTAGAAGCTCACATTTTTTGTATTTACCAACCCCCTAGAACACCCATTAGGAATACAATACTATTTTCCTTGAGAGATTTTCCAACCTTGGACTTATACTCCTCATGAACAATGCTACTCGGTATGAATTCTAGTAAGAATTCTAAACTTCATTATCATATTAGGAATGGTGGAATCCTCACTTTTTGGAAAAGGGAAAAAAAAAAAGTGTGAGATCCGGTCCCACCATTCCCAATATGGTAATGGAGTTTAGAATTCTTATTAGAATTCATGTCAAGTAGCATTATTGATACTCTCGGTCTGTTTTAGATAACAAAAAGATTTTTCCTAGCTCACTCACTTGTGAAAACCACTTCCAAATGGTTAGGAGCTCAAGGTTTCATGAACGACAATGGAGAATTGCGTAGAATGGTTCTTTGGTTTTTTGGTCAATTCATGTGTATCTTTCTCTGCTTATAGAGCCTTCTATCTTCTGGTTTTTCAAATTTTGCAATCATGTGATGCAGTCAGATTTATTAATAATTCAGTCCTCTTGTCAGCTATCTGAGTAGATTGGTTTGGACTTTGGAGCACATCATCTCTACAGTCGGATCATCTCAATTGCCTGTCATATCACCTTTTACATATTTTCTTAATGTTATTCATATTTCTATCTTATAAAGAAAGCTTTTTAATTTGGACATACTAGAAATGAACTTTAGGCTTAATAAACTTTACCGCCCAAATTATCCTAATAATATCAAGGCTCAAAAATAGGGGCCTGTGAAGGTTCTCATCGGTCAAGCGTTCTGAAACATAGATTTTATACACATAAGGCATCTTGTTTAAGTTTGATATTGAGAATAATCGATCTTCTCCTTAACCTGCACACTTAGTATTAGTCATCATACATCATCATCAAAACAAATTATGAAATCATTAAACACTTGCTAAACAATCTCGCTTTAAATATGAGGTTTGTGTTGTGTGGTATGGGAGTGTAAACACTTTTGCTCAAGCACATTTGTATATTTGAGCTCCCAATAGATATATGATATCTTTAAGTATGGCCACTTTTACTCCTCTACGTCGGTATTTGATCTTTCCCTATAATTTATAATCTTGCAGAGAATCTGCTGATTGCTAGGGATATAATTAAAATTGCTGATTTTGGTCTTGCTCGGGAAATTACTTCTCGACCACCCTTTACAGAATATGTTTCTACACGATGGTAAATCTGTCTTCTCTCGTTCCTTTGATCGTTGCACCTTTTAGATTTTTTTTTTCATAGATATGCGAGCTCAACTACCTGAAAAATCTTGGCATTGTAGGTACCGTGCGCCTGAGGTTCTGCTGCAGTCACCCACATATAATTCAGCAGTTGGTGAGTACTGCAGTCAATGGCTTCTTTTTTTTCTTTTTTTTTTTTGTGTGTGTGTGTTCTGAATTCCATCTGTCTTGATTTTCGTTTATGCCTGTTTAGATATGTGGGCAATGGGTGCGATAATGGCTGAATTATTTACTCTCCGCCCTCTTTTCCCTGGTTTAAGGTAATTCTACTGTCTTCCGTAAATTTTAGTTCGTCTTGCTTTTTATGGAAGTTGGAGTTGTTTTTTGAAGGTCATGTCCCTGTGGTTCGACCTTACCTGCGCTATAAAAGTATTTAATGTATGATAAAATTGGTGCAGTGAAGCAGATGAGATCTATAAAGTATGCAGTGTAATAGGTAGTCCTACAGAAGGTTCTTGGGCCAATGGAATTATGCTCGCAAGATCCATGAATTACCAGTTCCCACAGGTTTTATAAGCTGTTCCATTGATATCTTATTTGCTCTGGCTGTTGACTGTTGTGTTCCCTTCTATTTGGTTTCTGCAAGAGTAATTGGTTCTTCTTCGCTTTCAACCATTCTCCATTATATAACTAATTACAAATCAATGTGGGGCAGAGATTCAGAGAACACTTGCATGTTATGTTCACTTTGTTTTCACAATGTGATGTTGGTTTTTCATGGTGGTTCAGTTTCCTGGGGTAGATCTTTCTGTATTAGTACCATCAGCTAGCAAAGATGCAATCAGCCTTATGACCGTAAGGAGTCGGACGCACACGCATCTGATATTTTATAGTTCATACTCATTAGTAGGGTTTGCACTTATTGAGAGGGACATTTTGATCATCTGCAGTCGCTTTGTTCATGGGATCCATGCAAGAGGCCTGCAGCCGCTGAGGTGCTTCAGCATCCTTTCTTCCAGGTAACTCTGTTGTTTTGCATGTGCCTGCTCATTTGTCGCATTCATCATCATCATCATCATCATCATGATGTCCACGATCACTTCCCACTAAGTGGGGTCGATCACACGTATCCAAAGAACACATGTATATAAAATCTGACAAATATATAGTATGCTGACTGTCGGCTATCTAGCATGCACTGTAATCTCAACAATTTAATTTACTAGCATCGCCGTCCAGTCCATATTTCATATCAACAATTTGGTGCATTCTTATCCTGAATACAATCTGAATTCTTGTTTCAGAATTGCTTTTATGTCCCGCCATTTCTTCGCCCTAGATTTGCTGTTAGCAGGACACCTCCATCTGCAGGATCAAGGGGAGTTCTGGAGCAGAAATCTGCAAGAAAATACTCTGTTCCGAGGACCCTGCCCAACCACAAACCCGCCATTTCAGGAACACACGTCGGGTTGAGTACAAGCGTACAACGCAAACTTGAAATGGATCGTCAGGTTTCACGTGAGGATGACAAATGCCTGAATCCTTGTGTGAAACAATCTCCGAAATATCGTCCACCAGCGAGGAAGAGCCCATGTAAGTAGTTAATAATTTCTTAGCATCAGCATCATCAACACGATCACTTTCCACTAGGTGGTGTCGACCATATGTATCCATTGGACACATATCCACAGAATACAGGATGTAAACGAGTAGAGCCAAGCCGAGTATCTCCATACTTGAGCTCGAGCTCAAGATCTACGAGCTCACAGAGAAGCTCGAGCTCGGCTCGACAGGCTCGACGTCAAAGTATTATATCGAGCCCAAGCTCAAAGACACGCATGAGCCGTGAATTTTTTTCTCGTTATGCGGCCTCGAGTTTGGTAACACAACGTTATGCAAGCAATTACATTTACTTTCCCTTTGCTAACTTGATGTGATTGTGGTGCATGCAGCCTCCATAACTGTAGGCAGGGATGGCCGTCGGATTTCAGATGCAGCAGAGAGGTTTTCAAATATGTCATTGAGTAGTGATAGGCAGCAGCATGTGAGACCGAGGCGATCCTTTCTCCCCCTTGTGGGACATCCACAGGCACGGGATCTTCAACCTAACTCAACTCATACAAGGAAAGTTGTTGGATGATGATCTTTCATCTCTTACTATGGAACAGAACACTGTGTTCTGTGCAGCACATGCACAGCTACTATTACTCTATCCTTGCAAACCTGTTGATCTTCTTTTTTTCTTTTTTTTGGTGTCTACTCTATGAGCCTTGTAGCAGTGTAAAAAATTCAGCTTTTATTGTTGCTCTCTTGGATCTCAACTTTTTTTTATTATGATGATAACGCTGCAGTAAAGCTGATGAAACTGAGTCTGGTATGTCTTGTCATTTCGGCCCAATCTATTATTTTTACGCGTTTGCGAATGAGTTTAAATTTAAATTTAATTTTTCGACCGTGTTTGCGTTTGATTTTTTTTTTTTTTTCCAAGGCTCAAAATCGGCCCATTTTTTCTAAAATGTCTGGCCTGATCTGCCCTATCCGTGATAGTTTTTGGACGGATTTAAAATTTGGAAATACGGCTCGTGGGTCTAAAAATTTCTATTAAATCGAACTTGAATTTGAAAATGATTGGTCTATTCTAGAGCTACCTGTCTACAATACTTATTAAGAGTATCCTTATCGACATCATCAAATTTTTAATCAAATTAATTCATAAAATTTAATTCTTCTATTTTAACTATCTATTTTTTAAAATTTTATAAATTTTATTTTTTTATTTTAACTAATCGAATTGAAATATCTTTTTTTTTTTCAGATTAATTCAGATAAACCTAAAAAAAAAAAGAAGGAAGCGAATAGCTTATGAACAGTACCTCATCAAATTAGGTGAGATACGATTCACAATTAATGTTTTCAACATTTTTTTTCTTTTTTTTTAACGATGTTAAAATCATATACTCAGTAATCCATATACACAATATAGTCCATCATGGTAAACTATCCTGAATGAAATCTATAGGACTCCGTTTGATAATTATGTTGGATTAGATAGAATAAATAAGGAGATGAGATTATAAGAAGATTAAGATAGGATTGATAAGAAGATTGAGATTATAAGAAGAAACGAAAATTTAAAAGAGTGTTTAATTATGTTGGGATTAAACGTGGAATTGATAATTTTAAGAGAGGGTTTGGACTTGATATTACTAATACCTAGTCCCCATGGTATTAGTAATACCAACACAAAACGGATTATAATCCCATTGTATTAGTAATACCATATCATTTTTTTAAAATCAAACAACGAGTTAGTAATACCATGTCAATATAATACCAATCTTGGGTTCTAAAACTATAATCAAACAAGGTTTAGAGATTCAAAATTCTATTTACTATATAAGACGTGTCATGAACTTCCCTTGCAAAAATCTTATTGTTTCTTTCCCATTAAATATCAATGTTTTCCACTGTTTGACTAGTAAAATAGCGAGTTTGATAGAGTTGAGTTTTTTATTAACTAAAACAAATCTTCATTTTAACTAAAAGTAGAGTTTAGTTGGTGCGGTATTGATGCTCTTTCACACTTTTTTAATAATAGATGTATATATTTAAAATTTTATTTTTTTATTTTTATTTTCCTTAATTATTCAATTTCACTTCTCTATCAGCATCTGCTTTGAATAAATTAGTGAAACTCTAATCCTTCAAATTAATCAGTTAACTCGTAGATATTTCAGTTAAAGGCTACATTGAATATGTTAAACTAGCAATTAATTTTATCAGGTGTTAAGATTCAAGCTAACTGTAGCCAGTAAAATAGCTAGCTAAATTTGATTTTCTAATAAAAAGCATTTATCATCAATAATAAATAATATTATTGAATAAAAATTGAAGGATTTTTTTATCGTTCAAACAAAGTTAACATTAAAAAAACATAAACTTAAAAAAAAATAAAAGTTGATATAATTAATAAAATTTAAGAGCATTTAATTTACATAGTGAGTTAATTTATCCATTATGATTATTATTTACTCATTAATTAAAAATTAGATAGAGAATTTTTTTTTACTTAGTTGAACAAATTAAATTAGAGTGTAATTTTTAACCACTTCAATGTGGATGCTGACTTTGACTCCGTGGGGGAAAAAAAACCCTTGCAGCAAGCAGATTTTTGTGTTGGTTTGGGAGCAATGGCAGACACCCAAAACCTCTCAGCCTCAGAAGTCCGACCAATTAGGGTTAAGCCCACGGGGTCGTCCTCCCCACACCAAGCACAACCAGCTTCTGCAACCGACACTCCCACAGCCGGAGCTGCACGCAAGATCGCGATTGCGGTGGATCTGAGCGACGAGAGCGCATACACCGTTAAGTGGGCGGTGGACCACTACCTACGCCCTGGTGACGCCGTCGTCCTACTCCATGTCCGTCCCACCTCTGTCCTCTACGGCGCTGACTGGGGTTCCGTCGATTTGTCTTCCTCCGCCGCCGCCGCTGCGGAGGGCTCCGAGGAGTCTTACCAGAAATTGGAGGATGACTTTGATGCTTTCACTACCTCTAAGGCTGCTGACCTTGCTCTGCCTCTTATTGATGCTCAGGTTCCTACCTTTTTCTCTTTCCCCCCAGGGTGGGTTTTCATTTCTCGGTTTACTAGTTATTTCGTCCCTGTACTTTATTTTTTATTTTAGAAATGGTTGATTGTGTTTTACGTTTGAAAATTCGGTAATGGAATGCTGAGGATAGCAGTTTCTTCTAGTGCTTTACGGTTTGTCTCCAATGGAGTGATGAATTGTGGGTCCTTTCGTTACTTAGGATTGAGATTGGTGGTGGATGATGAAAAATTAATGACATGGTTCTTGTGACTGAGTAGATCGTTGATGACATGAGCTGGGATTGTTGATGGGTAGACGGTGGAAGTTAAATTGAATATAGCATCCACCAGCTCATGACTTTCTTTGTTATTCCCTGTTTAGGTTCTTCCCCTCTTATGCCCTGGAAATGTTGGAAATGTTCGCATTGATTTCTGGTTATTATTAGATCAGAGAGGTGTTGAAGGGCAAATTTTCATAAGGGATCATCTTGGCAAGTTAGTTTTGGCACAAATTTTGTTTTCTGGGGTATCAAGCAGTGATTCTGTGTAGAATTTTTTGACAAGATAATTCCCTCGGTAGGTAGGAGGAAAGTGGAAGGTTGAAGGGGTTTCCCCAAAATCTGAAATCCGGGTCATTTCAAGAAACATCAAAATGAGGGAATGGAGTCGAGTGCACATCTAACTTTGTGAATTTGGAGGCCAAAGATAATTTCTTTGAGGGTGCTGCAGAGTGATATTTATATGCCAACGTTTCTTTGTTTGGTGTTTGGATCATAATATCATTGTAGATGTTCACGTGCTTCCCTTTATGGATGAGCTAGACTGTAGAAAAGAGATACCCCTTGCGATGTTAATAACGAGAGTGCATTGTGCTTTTGATGTAGGTCTTATGATTATTTTTTGGTTATTGGTAATGCAGACCAATTCAATGATACCAATGGTCAATTTACCAGCTTCCTGTTAAAAGATTTTGACTTCATTAGCACACCTTGAGTTCATATCTCTACTTGATCATTTTGACTGATGGTTTTTGCTGGTCTTTTATTGATTCAGGTTCCCTACAAGATACACATTG
This sequence comes from Dionaea muscipula, assembly GCA_028571145.1. NCBI lineage: Eukaryota > Viridiplantae > Streptophyta > Magnoliopsida > Caryophyllales > Droseraceae > Dionaea > Dionaea muscipula. The sequence continues at coordinate 10,794 of JAOWBR010029762.1, forward strand.
TTAAGGACCATGACATGAAGGAGAGGTTATGTCTGGAGGTGGAAAGGCTCGGGTTCAATGCGGTGATTATGGGAAGTAGGGGTTTTGGTGCATCAAAGAGAGCAATCAATGGTAGGCTTGGGAGTGTGAGTGATTATTGTGTGCGACATTGTGTTTGTCCTGTGGTGGTGGTTCGTTATCCTGATGAGAAGGAAGGAAATGGTGGAAACCTTGCGACATTTCCTGTGTCTGAGGCAGAAGAAGGATTAGAAGAAGAGGATGAGGAGTTCCATGATGCATCTGATGAAAAGAAAGGTTAGTTTGCTGCATTCAACCTACTTCTGTTTTCTTCCCAGCATGCACTATAACTCTTACGGGTCGATTGGATGAAGCTAAAAATCAAGGTGTATTAGTTACGAAGGGGAGATAAGATAAGAACGGGGTATTATGTTTGAAGGGTGACCCACATTGATGTGATGTTTATGAAGGGGATTAAAATGTAAAAAAAAAAAGTGGTTTGATAATATAAAGGGGAGATAAGGTGGGACCCACTGTAAAAAGTAAAGAGGGACAGTTTATATGGAAGGTATATTAGTTTTAGCTGACCTTGAGGCCTAACAAAAGCTAATACATCTCAAAAAGTGAAATAATACGCCTCTCCCTCTATATGGAGGGCGTATTAGCTTATACGATTGAAATTTTTTTTTCTTTCCAAGTCATACCAATCCCTTATCTCCCCTTCTTATTTGTTTTTACCCCATCCAATCAGGGCTTTAGTATTTCTTGGCTCCTGCATATGCGTATACCTCTTATTATTTATTGGCCCCTTGAAAGTTATACTCGCAGCTTTTCAGTTTCTGCCCACTCTATGTGAAAACTTTCTTATTCGAGGACTCGAGACAATAGCCTATGACAGTATGACCAAGCCTCCAATTACTCTCCTCTTCCTCCTTCCAATCCATTCTCCATTTGGTTGAGCTTGAGCCTAAATGCATCTATGCTCTTTGATGATGCTGGCTAGCTAGCTTCTCCCACGGTGTTAGCCTAAATGCCTCTATACTCATGTACAACCTTGGGGATTTTTTGTGCTTTAGTTTCTGTTTGTATCTTAAAAAATCAAACTCCAAGAGAACAAAAAATGGGTGTTATCCTACCGTACTTGCCATTCTTGTACTGTAATTAACACTCGAAATAGGTAATCTAGAGATGTTGGCTCGTCTTCAATTGACTGTTAAATGACTTGGAATTTGTAGAAAGGCGTCCGTTTATGAGATCCCCTCTTGGTCTGTTAAGAGTTGCTTGTCATTCACATTTGTGGGCTTGTTTCTGCTGCAGCAAGTGCCTGACCAGATGTTAAGAGTATGCTGCTGTTATCTTTATCACCCGGGTATTCGTGTTGTTGTTTGCTAATGTCGGGGAACCCAGTGGCAGTGCATCCTCTGCTTCTAGTATTGTGATTATGATTATATTGGTGTGTCTTGGTCTTGGGTCTGGGAGCTTGAGCCAGGGTGCTTCTGTTGCTGCCCAATAGCATGTGTCTCGCAGCCTGGATGTTGTATGAGCTGTGAATTGCTTGTTTAGGTTTTTCTTGTAGTATGTGGCTTTGTGTTAGTATCAACATTATGCGTCTCATCCCCATATGAAGTATTTTCGGTTCCATTGTTGAAATGTCCATTTTCATAATCAACGTTACGAGTTTGAATCCTACGAGCACAATTCTCATTTATTTAGTATTTGGTATGAGGAAAATTAGTGTGCGTGTTTAATATATTTCATGGGTTTTGTATTGTAAGATTGATATTTCAATAGAGTTGGTTACTCAACCTCGAACTTATACATTTAGGCATGGTATTATGCAGATAATAATACTTAGAGGTGGGCAAACGGGGTTAGGAACCGCGGACCTGAATCGAATCGTGTCAAACGGTCCGATTTGATCTAGGTTTTTGTTTTTAAATTACAAAATCCGAATCGAATCAAATCATAGATTTTTAAACGGTTCAGATTTAGATTCTATGAAATTTGGATCGAAATTGATTAAGGGTGGGCAAATTGGGTCAGAAATTGTGGATCTAAACTTAACCGTGTTAAACGGTTTGGTTCGATCCAGATTCACTGAGATCGAATCAAATTGTAGATTTTTTTAAAAGGCTCGATTTTAGGTTCCATAAAACTTGGACTTGAACCGACTCGTACCCATTCCTAATAATACCCATCCCTAATAATAATAGGCTAATAGCAACTATTGGCATAATAGGCTAATAGCAGCCTATTGGCCAAAGAAAAAGCTATGGATGTGGTTCAATCAACCATGATCCACCTGCAAGTAAATTTGGAAGGCCAGGGTTATCATGGGGAAACACAAAGGTTTTGCTCCCTCTGTGGTGGAGCTGTCTCCCTCTGAGTTAGGGTTCTCGTGAGCACTGTCTCGCCGGTTGGATCTGCGATTCTCCCCATCCCACTAACTTTGTCCCTCCCTCTCCCACCGCTCTCTCCTCATCACTTTTGAACCCACTCCAGTCTCCACCCATACCATAACATTACCCACTTCTTCAGCTCTTTCGCCACATAATATTCCTTTTCAGCTCTCGCCTCTCCCCAACTTTCACTGGCTTGTGCATCTCCTGTTTTTCATTTTGCAAGTCCCACTTGCACCACGTTTGTGGCTGACGGAGGACGAGGAGACAACCACTTTCCAGGGCCATGGAACTGGAAATAAGCCCATATTTCTAGTCTAGCAGATAATGCAAAATTGCCTGATCGGGAAACTAATTGTGGACACAGCTCAGAACCCATGCACGGCCACGGGTGGTGATTGAGATAAGTTCAACGAGCATGGGGACTAGGTAGGCAGCTGGAGGCCCAGAGCATGGGGAACAACATGTTCTTATTTGAGTTCAAACGACCACATGATAGGCTTAGGATACTAGAGGAGCTAGGGCCCTTGGTTGGTTAGAGGTTTCATGCTTGTGCTCCAACTTTGGGATGGTTTTATGCCTATTGAGGCTTGGGCCTTTGATAAGCAGGCGTTCTGGATTCAGATTGTTAGGGTACCCCAACATTGCCTCTCAGTTGCAAACTCGATTCGGCTTGGTAACCTAGTTGGGGAAGTGGTGGGCACGTCAGGGTGTCCCACAGTCGGATGATTGCGAGGAACCACCTGAGGGTCGGGTCAAATGTCTGGTAGATGTTACAAGGAGTCTCCCGAGATGAAAGATTGTCCGATATTTGCTACAACTGTGGCAAGTTTGGGCATGATAGGAGAATCGAATCTGACATTCTGGCCAGTGGCACAGATCATGGAAGAATTGAATCTTCCTAGCTATCCAGATTCATAGAGGTGGAGGTCCAGCATTCCGACGCCTACAGTACAAGACTTGGGTGGAGATGATGAACAACACGCACCGGTGCCGCTCCCAGTACCGTCCTATCCGGAGGAGGGTGAAGAAGATGTACCTACTAGGCAAATATGCATTGGTGGCCGACCAAGCCAAGAAAAGGAACGGCGAGAACAATGATCAAGATGATAGGGAGCACAATGATCACGTGACTATGGAGCATGGATTGTCCTTTGAGAACAACTTCCTGCACTAAAAATCTGAAATAGGATTGGCAATAATTTTTGGTCGACTGCACCTCAAAAGACTTGGGGAAGAGGTGAAACCACCAGAGGCGAAGAGGACCAATGGGACTACTGATACTGGCCGACTAATCCCACTCACACATGAGGTGAGGCAATCAACGGACAAGCAGGTTAAAGTGGTGAGAAGAAGTCGTGTGTCGAAGAAGAAATTGGAGAAAGGGACGATCAACCTGGTCGAGGAAAATCTCATGGAGGTTTCAGTTGTGTACCAGGAATCTTCAGAAACAAGAGGCGAGGAGGTGGCCTTTAACAACCCCCAACCGTCTCAATGCGAGTGATGGCATGGAACTGTCGCGGCCTGACCCAGCCTTAAGGAACTTTGTGCTCGAGAGGAATTGATGTGGAAGCAAAAGTCTAGACTCTCTTGGCTTCGAGAAGGAGACTTAAATACCCGTTACTTCCATCTTGCCACGATTGTGAGAAGAAGAAATTTCATAGGGTAAATTCGGGGGGCCAAACAACCAATGGCTGGAGGATGCAAAACAGATTGAGGATGCCTTTGTCCAACATTTCACTGCCCTCTTCCAAAAGAGTCCTGAGACAGATCAAGATGGCTTACAAGACCTCTTTCCCCCTTCTTCTTGGAGAGGGATAATCTAAAGCTCACGGCCGTTCCAGATGAGGGTGAAATCTTTGCAACCATTAAGATGATGCACCCGACAAAGGCGCCTGGCCCGGATGGTTTTCTTGCTTTGTTCTATCAGAGGTTTTGGGCAAAGGTTAAAGAATCAACAATTGCCATGGTTCAAGATTTTTTCAGAAGAGGCCATATGCTCCGGGAGCTCATCCGAACCTTCATTTGTCTGATCCCAAAGAGAACACCTGCTTACCGAATGGAGCACTTTCGACCAATCTCCTTATGCAATGTGGCCTATAAGTTAATTTCAAAGATCTTAGCCAACAGGCTCAAGGGGTATATCATGGACATCATCAGCCCACACCAATTTGCCTTCATCCCTGGTCGCCAGATCACTGCAAACACTGTTCTCACGCAGGAATTGATCAATGCTATTCGGAGAAAGAAGGGGAGAGGAGGACTGGCTATGATCAAGTTGGATATTTCCAAGGCATATGATAAGGTGCAATGAAATGCCATCCTTTGTATTCTTAAAGCACTGGGTGGCTCGGATAAACTGATTTTGCTCATTCAGCAGTGCATATTCATGACTTCACTATCAATTCTTCTTAATGGGGAACCGGTTGGAAGGATTTCTTTGGAGCAGGGGCTTCGGCAAGGAGACCCGTTGTCCCCTACGCTTTTCATTCTGTGCATGGAAGCCTTGTCTAGATTGTTGGCTCAAGCAGTGGCTGAGGGGCGGCTTTCCGAGATCAACATTGGGAGGGGCTGCCCACATATCACTCATCTCCTCTTTGCGGATGATGTCCTACTTTTCACTAAAGCATCCCAACAAAACCTTCAGACTATAAAGGAAATTTTGGCAACTTTCAAGCGGTGGACTGGACTGCAGTTAAATCTGGGTAAGTCTACCATCCAATTCAATAAGAACATCCACGTCAGTCGGCAAAAAATCTTGTGCCGTTTGGTGGGTCTGAAAAGTGGGAGAAAAACACCTCGGTCTACCAATTTTCACAACCCGGTCCCATGTGAGGGATGATCATTTCATCCTTGAAAAGGTTAAGACCAGATTGGAAGGTTGGAAGGGGAGATTGCTATCCTTTGCAGGGAGGGCTATGCTCATCCAATCAGTGGCTAGTTCAATTCCATTGT
>JAOWBR010029873.1:0-14564 GCA_028571145.1 Dionaea muscipula
TTCATATGAGATTGAATCTTGGCCTTTGATTTATAGATCCAATGGTCTAAAAAAGTTCACTCTACTATTCCAAAGAGAATGTCCGGATTGTATACATTAAAACAACAAACATTCATGTCATTATAAATTAATCCATATATAGAAGAATATATACCATTGAACTATATATATATATATATATATATGTGCATGTCATTTGGCTACGTACGTACGTACCCTTATGATATTGGTTAAGTTAAGCAATAGATCAGGAACAAAAGCCTTGACTTCATCCGTCGACACGCCGCTGAAGTAACCAGCCGTCAGATCGTTTTGTCCGATATCAAAGGTGTACAATGCCTCCGAGAAGGATTCCTCTTTTGGTAGCAATTGCTTGTAAACACCTAAACCAAGGATCCATAATTGAGAGACAATTGGTTCAAACGTAAGTGGGCAACTTCACGCACACCCCTCTGATATGGGTGTGTGTGGATTTTAATTTTTTTTTTAATGTTTTGATGAAACTGTAGTATAGTATATTACCGTATCATTTGAGGAAAAAAAAATCAAATAATCAAAAACCGCACTAGTTATTCTGTCACTAAAAAATCATAAAAAAATTCACGCACACCCAAAAGGATGAGCAAAAGTAAGTTGAAGTCATATCTCAAACTCGTAAAACTAAGCTGATTGATATAAGGTTATGATTCAATTAATAATTAATGTAATGTACCTTTGCGGAAGGTTTGGGAGCGGCGATGGAAATCGGTGAACTCGACGAACTGGTCGAGGAGAGAAACAGGGCTGAAACCGGACTGGCGTAAAGTTGTATTAACCGGTCGAATGGTGGAACCTGCGGTGGCGAAGTTGGCACCATGGCTGAAGTTGGAACCCACCGAGTCCAGGAAAGCACTCAAGAAAGGAAGCCCCAGGCTTTGAGCTGCAAATAATATATAAAAAATTGAGATCACAAGATCATTTAAATTAAATCCGTTTTATATTAGTAATTTGTAAGTGATCGGTACGGTACCGATGAAATCGATTTTGAGGCGACCGTCACTGTATCTTCCGGCGGGGTGACCAAAGAAGGTCTCACCATGAGGAGGACCAGCTTGACCAAATGCTGCTGACAAGCCGCCGGTATCCGAGTTCGAATCACCAAAGTTGAAGATCGCCGAAAACTTGCACCGTGTCGCCGCCGCGGTAGGCAGCTCTGTTGTCGTCGACGTCCGCGCCACCCTGCATTCCACCTTGCAATGCTGCACGGCCATTAATGTTAAATCTCAATAATTGTATACAGAGTACACAGAAATCTGAATAAAAGTAGCATCCTAAAGTTTGATATTGAGGGGTAAGACTACAGTTTGTTAATAAACAAAAGAAGAGCGTTTGGTGTACTCGTTTTTCACTCATCAATGACAGGCGATTAGATTTTAAACAAATGGAATAAAGTGTCGGATCCACTTGTTTTTTTATGTTTTTCAGATGTAATCACGGCCTTTTATTTTTCTTAAATCACAAAAGGAATATACGAAACCGAAGAAGAAATTGTATCTATATTAACCATGAACAACAACATCGCCACTACTGCTATACATGCCGTCCCCTGGCCGCCGCCGGAGTACTCCATAGGCAAAGACTACAAGGAAATGTAGTGAAGAAAGATGTGTGCGTACACACAAAATAAAAAACAAAACAAAAAGTACACTGGAGTTCAATTTTATCCGGTGATGTGCTATCTATCTATTATATAATTTATATTTTACTATTTTTAGTGTTATGGATAACTTTGGCAAATCAAATTCACCATTATTACATTTTTTATTTTTTTTTGCATTATCTTGTGGATAATTTTTTGACTTTTTCTAAGTGATTGTATAGGATGAAATAGGAAAAATAATCTTTACCAAAAACAAAAATAGAGATAATACCTGAATCAGTTTCAGGTTTGTGAAAAAAAATAATGAGGTGTTTGTTATACAGTTTTTCTTTGTTCTAATCTATTAGCTTATAAGGATTGATTGACTCCTCTTAAACAAGAATATGCTAAATCTTTGTAAATTTAATTTTAAAAAGAAGTAAAAAAGTACCAAGAAACCTGGATATTATTTTCTTTCTTTCTTTTTATTTTTACATCAGCTAATAATTTATCGTTGTTTTAACTCATGTGGAATACAATTTTTTACTAAATGAACTAATTCACCATTCGTTTAACATATATTATGGATTACATTATGAAGAATATTATTTTATTTTATTTTGTTTGATTTTATTTTATAATTATCTTACTTGATTCTATTTTCTAAAATGTTCTGATTCAATATGAGTTTTAATTTGTATTCAAAATTTTTTGTATATTATTTTGCTAATAGCATCTTAAATTAACAATATGTTGGCTCGTCCATGCATGGCATCACATGTGTTTCCCATCATACAAATTGGCTTAGATGTGCAAATCAAACCAATATTCGTTTTAACTTCAAAACAAACCAACAACGATTCAACGAACAAAAAGCTGTAGATACAATTATATATCTCCACCTTAATACATACATGAAAGAATCTCTCTCTCACACACACACGTATATATATAGCTAAAATCATAAAAAGAATAATTAGTCAGCAACTAGTGAATCAATAAAAATTATACGCCCATGCCCATCATGGTACTAGCAGAGGCAGAAGCAGAAGCGGCGGCGGCGGCAGCAGCAGAGGCAGAAGCGGCAGCGGCAGCATGGTTGTGGTGGTGGAAGCCATGGTGGCGGTGGAAGCCATGGTGGTGGTGGTGGTGGGGGAAGCAGTAGTTGAGAATAAGGGCAGCGATAAACATAGCCACGACCACGACAACAAAAATGATGATAATTATCTCTGCTGTATGGTCCATCTTCACCTAATTTCACCTAATTTAGCTACACACATCAATGCAATGGGTTTACATGCAATATATATAGAGAGAGAGAGAGCTGCGCAGGTAGAAACCAATTCAACCTTCAAAGAACAAAACCCCCAGGAACATGTCCATCCATGCCTAATGATCTTATGACTTTTTCTCCTTAATTTTCTAGTCAACTCCAAGGAGGAGTTGGATATTGATTGAATAGTCAGCACACAATATAATCTTCCTCTACGGAGGAAGGAGGAGTTGAAACGTGTAAGGCAACTGAAGAAAATATTCATTTGACAATGTCAGCCATCAAAATAATACAAAGCACCTTACGCCTCCAAAAGACTGAAAGAATTCCAATTTTACAAACTTCTGTCCAAAATCAACAGCTTCTAACTAATCAGAGAGTTCGCTGTGCCGCTGCTAAATAACTGTAGCCCAATTTTTCCTAAAGCTACTATGATGATGAGAGGATTGCTCCGCGAAATTAAGAGGCAACAAACAAAAATTTATTTGCACCCGGACCCGATCACTGTCAAAATAGAGGGTTCTGAGGAATCCACAGGCAAGAAAAAAGAATTAGCAATTCACCATCTTTCTCTGGACCTATTCCTGCCAAGTCACAGTTTGAGATGCATCAGAATCTTCCAACCAGCAATTAGCCAGCCAATAATATCCAGTTTCAGAAAAATGAGAAGAAAAAGATGCAGAAAAAACTAGAGGAACAGAAGATAACATTTTGGTGATCTTACACCCTCTACATATATACTCCTGGTTTGCAAGCCCAAGACCAAATGGAGCATATCTATCTGCCACTACACCGACCGGTGAGTCCAGCATACTATATATGATTTGATTGCTAACACGATAAACCATTCACATGGAAAGGTGACGATTTGTGCACCAACATAGAGATGGGAACGTAATTTGTGCATACAAGGTTGTCTTTCCACATGTAGCTCCTCCATGAACAACATAACATACAACTGGCTAACTTCCTTTATTATCTATATGAAGTGGATGCAAAGTACAAGTTTCAGTAGTTTTACCTGTCGGAATCTCTATTTCCCAGAAATCCTCTCTCTCTGCTACCATAGAAACCTCCTCCTCTTCTGTCTTCACCGTGTCTTGTCCATCCATCTGATCCACGGGATGGAGGCCGATCCATGAACTCGGCAGTTCTGAGATCATCAGAAGACCCCGACTGAGAATGCGATCTATCAGAGAAGCCACCATACCGAATTGCACCAGAACCTGGTCTACCAGCACCAGAACCTGGCCTACCCGCACCAGAACCTGGCCTACCCGCACCAGAACCTGGCCTTGAACTGGGTCTCTCTACAGACTTCAGGCCAAAGCGAACTTTGTCATCCAACTCTCTCGTGAGAAGTTCCAGGTCCCTTTCTCTGCGAGATATCAGATCACTTAAATTGCTTTTATCAGCAGTTAATCCTTGTGAAGTATCATTTGACAACTCTTGCTTTAGCTGCTCGATTTCTTTCTTTAATGTCTCCTCTTCCTCGGTCACAGTTCTGCAAGGTCATTTGGAGTTTCAAGCGCATAAAGTTAAATCATGAACTACACAAGGTCATGGTTATGTATATGCCAACAGCTAACAGAAACTAAAGCAAAGTCACCAACTGAAAAACCAATTTTCAGCGTCAGCTTTAGAAATTTGCATAGCATTGACTTGAGAAAAATCACACTTATCATAGCACTGTTACTACAATTCAATCTAACAAGAAAACAATAGCAATCAGGATCTCATGAAAAGCATGCTGAGCGTGATTAGTCAACCACAACGTATAACATCCCCATAAATATAGGAAAACAAGCACATGGGAGAATGCAGAATTTTAGAAGCTACAATCCAGCTGGCTCCTCCACATAACAAAGGGAATATCAGCTAGATCCATTAGGTTATAGTTTTACAGGAACTTAACTTTTATATTTTTTCTTACCTCATCCAAAATAATAAAAAAAGAGAGGATATCAGAGGGCCAAAAGCCAGAAAAATGCCCACATAAAAAAAAGCACAAGTCTAAGAATGAAGAATAAACATAGCAGAATCAGACTGGAGAATCTGTTCTTTCCTTCCAAAGGTTTTATGAAGGATCAACCATCACAGAAAGAAGATTTTGGATTTACTTTCATCAGAAACCATATCGGAAAGCTGATGGTGAACTAGAACAGGAATCTGACAAAAAAAAACAAGAAAAGCATAGGTAGGAAAATAGAAGGATACGGTTGGATAAGAAGGAGAAACAAAATAGAAGCACAATGACAGACACGCAAATTAAATTCAATCAAGTTAGGAACATAAATCATCTAAAGGACATTGGCCAATCATTGCAACAATAGTTTGTAATAGGGGGCGAGCGGTGCGCTCGAGGTTAGCATCTCCTCTCCTTTTCATCTCTTTCATCTCATTTTTTTTCTTGTGAAAATTCTATGGGATTTAGGTCTATTAAGCTTGCATCACATCCTTTGGATTAATTCGGACCCAAGTTCTTAGTGCTTACAAGAAGAAGAAAAAAAGTCAGCGCATATATGCGCACACCTAACTGCTAACTCCAAGGTGCACACTTGACAGAAAGTGTCATGCTTACGTGTCTCTTAGGTGCGAGCCCTTGTGCCTTGCACCTAGGAGCTCAAGCACGTGCTCAAAGCACGCCTTCTAACACACTGCTTGCTTCTTAAGATTCTTCTGTTGGGAGCCTCTGGGGGACACCAATTATTATTATTATTTTTTTCCCTTTCTAGCTGTTTACAAGAAAATAGAAATTTACTAACAGATCATGGTCTTCTGCAATGAGGGAGCAATGAGGGATGTGGGCATATGCAGCAGGTGACCTTGCATATGTCAATAAAATGTAGTAATCTACCACTATGCTCAATGTAATAAACTCATATGATGATCTCTTTGACTAGCTAACCTATAAAAGCAAGAAAAGTGAAATCCAACGACGAAACATCTCGAGTAACCAGTAACCACTAACATATACATACACCCACTCATTTTTTGCGAGGAGAATATACAACATGTCTTAAGAAGCAGAATGCATTTGCAAGTAGCACATGTTTAGAGGTAATCCTTGCAGAAATTTCGGTGATAAAAGTTGGAACAACTACATGCTATTGCCAGCTAATCATATTATTATTAACAAGCAGTCCATCTCAATATCATACAATTGATGTTCCCATAATTCCACCAGGCTGTGATTTAGATTAGACATGTGAATGCAAACGGTCAAGACTCCATATACATGAACCAAGTCAATGGCATTAGCTTCAGTCCCTCAAAAATGCTAAGTAGGCATAAACGGATTCCTTATGGTGCACCCACCAACTACTTTAACCCGAACAACAAACCTCTCATATACCACCACAAAAGCAAAAGCATTCATCCATCTCAGGCTTACTTTTACCGAAATCAGTAGGAAAAATTTCCAGGATTAGATTCCAACTGTGATCAAGGATGCAGAAACTACAAATGTGAAGAAATGGGATGCAACCACTAACCTATCAACTCCACGATGCTCTAAATCCATGTCCATCTTCCTCCAATCTTTACCCTTCTGCTCCAACAAGACTTCCCTAGGCTTTGCATCACCAAAAGGATTCACTTTTGGCCTCGGCTTCACAACCACCTGCTCAGCTCCAATCCCTTGCCCACCAGGCTGCCCAAATCCCGTGCCCTCAGACCGAGTAGAATGGGCACTCGATGGTCTACTCCCCTGTGAGCTAGTGGGTCTACTAGAGGACTTCTTGGCCTCGATCTCCAAGTCCAGCTTCTTCCAGTCCAAACCCTTCTCGGACAAAACCTCTTCTCGGGGCCTCGCATCGCCAAATGGGTTGGGCTTATTTGTCTTAGCAACCACCGGTACTGCAGCATCCTCAGCACCCTGGCTTCCCCTCGGAGGATCGAGAACCAGTCTCCGCCTGCCACCATCACTCTCCCTGTCATCCCCTCTCTTCCAACGATCCGAATCCAATCCAGAATCACGAAAACCAGAACCGAAAGTGTTGGATCTGACCGGCGGTTGCAGCGGTTTCTTTCCGCTAGCCCAATTATCCACATCGTCAGCCCTAGACCCTCCACCAAGTGACCCGTACCTATTGACTCGGCCCGTATCCGTCATCGGAGGCGGCATAGATTTCTTAGCCGTGGCCCAATTATCAACCCCGTCAGCCCTCGACGGCTGAGAATCGAAATCCGAAGCCCCACGGGCCGGACCCCTCCGATCATCGTCAAATCCGCCGTAAGATCTCCGACCACCAGTCCAGGAACCGTCAGAATCGCCATCCCGGTCCCTTGGACCACCAGAGCGGCCGTAGTTCGAAAACCCTCCGCCGAGGCGGTCGCCGCGGTACAATTCCTCGGAGGATCTCTGCTTAGGGCCTTTGGGGAGCTGCATCATCTCATCGGGAGTGAGTCCGACGCTGCGAGACGAAGGGAGGTTGCCGATGCCGAGATTGAACTCCGAGAGCGTCATAACGTTTTTCTTCTTCTTGGGCTTCGAGCTGGTGGCTTCCTTCAGGCTAGGAAAACTCTGAGAGTCCCCGCCGGTGGCCGTGGAGGAGGCGGAGGCGGCTTCTTCGGCTTGTTGTTCTCTTTCCTCCTCCTCGGCTTGCTCGGCCCATGTGCCGATTCGACCCCATGGGTTCGACATGCTGGCGATTGTTCTGAGAGAGAAGATCTGAGAGGAAAGTAAGGTGTCGAAGATGGCGGTTTGGGGTGAGAGTAATTGAGGAGATGGAGATGGGCTCACCGTTTACGAGCTAGGGCTCCGAACAGAGAGCCGGAGCTCCGATAACACAAGAAGGAAGGTGGGTGGGGTTTTTTCTCCTCTCGTTTTTTTCCTTTTTTGTGGGTGTGATTTTTGGGGCCGATGTTGGTGGAGTTTGGCCCTCGGACGAAGGAATTTGGAAAGCGAAACGGAAGTGCCAGCTGCCAGCACAGCAGGGTCCTTGGCGAAGCGAAGTGAAAGATATGGCCACGCGCGAATAAGATTAGATTTTTTTTTATGATTTTTGGATGATACGTTTTTATTTTGATAAAATAATAATATATTATTATTTTTAATTTTTTTTATATCATTGATTTTGTTTTGATGAAACTGTATACTATCGTTTCATCAAAAAATAAAAAAAGGTAAAATTCACGTACATTTCTGTCAGAGGAGTGTGCATGAAGTTATTCTCATCTAAAACTAATTACTTTACGTATATCCCCGGGTTGTGTAGGGATTTTTTTTTATAATTTTTAGATGATATGAAAGTATACTTTCGTTTTTATTTTTATAAAACAATAGTATACTATCATTTTTGTTTAGATAAAACAGTAATATACTACCGTTTTTTTTTTTTTTTTTTTTTGATGATACTACCGTTTTTGTTTTGAAGAAACGGTATACTACCGTTAGTTCACCAACGGAAAGGAGGCAGGTATGGAAATCCATCCTCAAGTGTTCAAAAGAATTTCCTATGCGTTGGTGTCTAGGCGAGGATTTTAACGAAGTAAAAAGAATGAGTGAAAGGAAGGATTGTTCGAGAGTAAGTGCAGATATGAAAGCCTTCGATGCATTCTTAGAAGAGTTGGGTGTGTGTTAAGGCTAAACACAAAAAGAATCATATGAATTTTTACTGATTTTAAACATACCAAACCACAAAAGTCACAAATCAAGATGTCATAAAGATTATGCAACAAGATCTAGGGTTTTGGTATACCCAAAACTCCACTTTCTTCAGCCTCCTCTACAACCCCCTCAAATCACCTCACCACTCTCGGTCCAACAAGGCAGAGCACAGAAGACATACGGCTTCGAAACGACCAAGGCTAGGTCTACTCCACACACAAACAAACCAAAAAAGATAACTCACACCAAGACTCTCAAGCTTGGATGATTTCGGTCTTAGACAAAGAGAGGAAGGAGAAGAAGAAGGTAAGAAGAAGAGGCCATGGATTCTAAAGGAAATCGTTCACAAGGGAAAAGAAAGGACGAACTTGGGAACCGATGAGATGATTAGCAACTGAAGGGACAGGGTAGGGTAATAATGCAAGAGAGAGAGGCGGCGACAGGGTGATAGGATATGGGCAGGAGCAGATGAACGGTCAAAATCAACATCAGCAATCCAACGGTTCAGGATCAATTCAACCAAATAATAAACTGGAGGCAGCCCAACGAATGGAGCGGATCAATTAGGTTAAATGGGAGCAATTGGGCTTTACCTTGAATTAGGACTGATCCAATCCAACAATGTGATTGATCTACCATTGAAAGGTAGCTGCTGGAACATGATTGGGTACGGTTAGGGGGGCAACATAGTTGGATTGTCCTAAGCCGACGATGATACCATATAGCAGTTAGGCATGTCTCTGTGTTGTAAACAACTGTCAACTCCTGTATGTTTATATCAATAAAAAACTTCGTACCGATAAAAAAATGTGTGGCGTTTCCTAACGATGGAGCAGATAAGCACACTATGCAAGACGGCCGGGCTTTCAGTCCTTCCTCCGCCACCAATGACCCCACCTACATCCACTGCATGTCAATCATCATCATCTTCTCACTCTCATAATCAGCCCAATGTTCCTTCTTCTCATGATCATGATAAATTAGTTGATGCATGGACTCATAGCATGTCATCTATCGAGCATTTAAATTTAATGTTTTAGTGATGGTTAAGGTATATGATATATTAAAATTAGTAATTGTTAGATAAAAATGAAATATGTGATATAGGAGAGATGTTAAAAGCAATTGTTAAAAGATTTGTTAAGAGTATTTGTGGGTTTCATATTTTTTTTTTCTCTCCTTCTCTCCTCCCCTCCCTCCTTAAATGCAAAAGTTTAAAAAAAGAAAAAAAACGGTGGCAGCTACCCGAATAATAATATTACCCGAATAACACTAACAATATTACCCGAATAAATTATTAAATCTCCTAAATTTGCTGAACAAGGCCACCAATCTCTCCATTGGAGATGGCTTAGCATGTTATCTGTCATGCGATGTTTTGTGCTCGTGATGTACAATCCAAACACATCAGTTTGTGACTTAGTGTGTATTTATGACTTCAGGAGATAGATTTGTATTGATGAATTAGACTCGTAATACAGGTATTTTTGACTAGTTCATGGTTGGACTAGTTCTTGTATATTGAGTTTTTGTTGTGGAAAAAGGTTATATGCATGTATTTGTGGGGAGATGAAACTAGAAGCTGGTATTGCACATGTGTTCACATTAAGGATTAGCTGAGGATAGGACTCCTACATTTATAATTTAAGCAACGACTTATCGACAAATTAGTGAAAGATTTACCAATGCTTTATCGACAAATTAGTGACAGATTTACCTTCTCCAAATCCATACCTATCCTCTGCTGATGAAATATTCCATCACTAAACCGTCAAAAATATCTAGAAACTAAAATAGTCTTAATTTGAAGAATGAATCACTTCAAATAGTTAAAGATGAGTAAAAATTAAAACAGAAATCAGAAAGACCACCATTGATTAGAAAATTTAAGAATATCACCTGTAGAGATTCTGGACACCCATCACCTAAATATTCTTCTAGAGATTTGTCATCCGCTTCAAGGTCATCACCCCCAGTAAAAACCACAATCATATAATCATAAATCTTAGGTCCAAAAATCATTTCAAGGCTTTCAAGAACTTCTTCTTCCTCCTCAGAAAATCTCGTCCTCACCGAAAAAACTACAAGTACTGCATGAACTCCATCTTTGGCGAGCTCAATACATTTGACAATTTCTTTGATAATTAAATCATGTTCGGCCGATGAATCAAATAACCCTGCGTTTCAAAACGGTAAGGTGTAATCAACCAAAACAACTGAAAACATATCAAGAGTACATAATAAATAACACGTTCAGATCAAGAGAGAATATGCATCAGATTTTGCAACTGCGCGCTACCAATTTGATCATGAAGTTGACATGTACCTTGGGAAATCTAAAACGCAAAGGATGTCACACCATAGACAAATGAAGTTGACAAATGATACACAAGTCACAAAAACGATACACATAATCAAGGAAAGAATCGATCATGTGCGGATGCATACCAGGGGTGTCAATGACATTTAAAATTTTTGGGACATCTTTTAGCTCAGTTTTCCGGGATTCACAAGTACTTGTGACACCAGATGAACTGGACATTGACTCGAAGGCTTTCAATCCAAGTATACTATTGCCTGTAGCACTTTTTCCATTGCCAGTACGTCCCACCAAAACAATAGTCTGAACCTCAGGCACAGCGTTGCAAGTATCTAATTGTGAACTTCCACCCATCCTGTAGAGTGTAGATGAACAAAATGAAGAAATATAAAAACATACAAAAGTAAACGTCTAGACAAACAGGAAAATTGAGACCATTGTGGACGGATTTCCTCGTTTGATTTTTCCCGTGCTTCTCGAGCACTCTCTTCTAACTTCAATCGAGCCTCTTGCTCTCTAGCTAACTGTTGCTCAAACATTTTAGTCGTCTCCTCCAACTTCAACGCAAGCTAGAAGATGACAATGAAATGAATGTATCGATCATAAAGAGCCACATAATCAAGTATAGTGTAATAAAAACCATGATCCGGTGTCAAATTGTATCAAGGCTGATAATGCCATACAAGCTAGCTACACCAAAATAACGACCCCAATGAGAAGCTATATCACTTGAACAAAGTCCTCTCCTCATCGCTAGGGTCTACACGAAAAAAGGGGGAGATGTTCCGCAAATGGGAGTACACCGAATTTTAAAATTTGTGCAGTATGGAAAGGCAGCAAATCTCTATAATTCAATAAATAACATTGCTTCTGGCTGTCAGCTTGCCGGTGATGTGGCTATGATTGTCATTATGCAATATTATTATAACCGGACCCGGTTGGTAGTTAAAGGGCACATGCACTGTTGCCTCTGATATTTAATGAACTATAAGCAGAGGAATAGTATATTTTTTACAGTCCTAGTACATACCATTTTCTCCATCTTCTTCGCCTGTTCTTCATGTGATCTGCATAGCTGTTCTTTCAACTCTGCTATTGCTTTTGGATCCAAGGAACCCATATTTTCTTCTTGCTGACGCCGTTTAATGGCCTCCACCTATAAGATGAACGTCGTAGTTAATTAATAACAAATTTTTAGCATTTGAATAGAACCAGTGATATTGATCAAGCTGAGAACAAAGTCCTCACCCTCCATTGAGCAAATAATTCATTACTGTATGGCCTTCCTTCATTTTCCTCCACGACCGTGTCTATCAGGCGGAGAAGCTCTGAAAGTTGTCTTCCTTTCTTTGCTTCATCTTTACTTCTGTTGTCAAGAAGCACTCGACGATTTTTGCACACAGTAAGAATTCTCTGCAACAGCATGGAATGGCAAAATGGTTCGTTAACCATTGCAGATTTGTCACCAAAACAAATTAATTTGGTATTGGAAAAGTCACCATATATCTGAAGAGTTCGAAATAGAATGTAGAAGTTGTCAAGAGTTTCATTAGACAATAAACAATAGATAATAGAGAGTAGACAAGCATGACAAGCTAGCTACCGAGATAGTTACTACATGAACTCCATCTTTGGGGAGTTCACTGTTGGAAGTAAGCTTGATTAGGTGTAAATAAGTTTGTTAAGAATGAATGGCTAGATGAATGGGAGTGGTTGAGGATCTAATGGTCCAGATTAGTTGTAATAAGCTGCTTGTAAAAAGTGTATAAATACACTGTTGTAAGTGATAAAAGATACGGCAGTTGGAAATAAAAGAAAAGAAACAGAATGAATCATTTTTCCACTAGCTGATAGTTCTCTCTTCTTTTCATTCTCTTACATTCATAGCATAGGAATCCTAGCGAAGGATCCTACCATTTTTAGGAGGGGGGTAGGGGTTCGATTACTTCACCTATATAAGTTGGTTTGGTAACACCACCTCCACCTCCAATGCCACGACAATAAATGTGTAGAGTTTCCCAAGTGGGGGAAGCTCGGATCCTTAGAGTGTGAGTTTCCCAGGGTCGAGTGTTTGTCTTTCCAGAGAGGAAAAGCTCATGGATGGGACACGAGATGGAACAAGACAGAAATTTATTCCCTAATTGAAGACCGATTCGATGCAACACCGAAGACTTCCAACAGAGACAGCAATGAAAGAGGGGGCTGATTTTCTGATTATGCTGGATGTCTTTTAGGTCGGGAGGCAGGGGGACAACAATGGGGATATCCTTGAGGAAAATCACTGAGGTGAACTCCAGTCGAGCATCAGCAACGGAAAATTTATCGTTTTCTGATTATCGTTTTTGTTTTGATATTACAGTAACGGAAAATTTCAATTTTCCATCCAAATTTTCACACTTTTTAAAACACATACTAAACTTTTATTTTTCTAAAAAAATCATCAAAATATTTTTCTGTTATCACAAAAACATCCGACGCCTTAACCCTAAAGGAAATTGCTAACGGAAACGCCATATGACAGTAATGACGTGGATAGTAAAATATTAAAAAATTTAATAAGTAATATAAAAAATCATAAAAAAATATGTAAAAACCCAAAAAAAAAATGAAATAAAAATCAGAAGATATCTTTAAAAATTACAAAAAATCAAAAAATATCTTAAAAATCCTAAAAAATCAAAAAAAACATATAAAAAATCCCAAAAAATCCCAAAAAAAAAACTGAAAAAATCCAAAAAAAAACTGAAAAAAAATTTAAAAAATGAAATTTAAAAAATTATCGGGTGGTCCTGTATGAGCCAAACATTCTCTCCTAAAGATTATTTACATTAACATGACAGCAGACTCTGTGCTTTTTCTGCGAGGTGTCTAGCAAGGATCTTCGGATGTATTAAGTAGTGTCCGCAGTAAATATTTGCTCATGTAATGTCATGTAAATGGTAGATTTTGGTTGAACATTAGATTTATATAATGTCACTTTTTTTTTTGGATGAATGCCACTTACCGTGTTCGCTGTGAACAATTGATCATATAATCTCATGTGAATGGTAAATTTTGTTTGAATATTTGCTTCATATAATGCCACTATGTCTTATTCATATAATTTTTAGGAGAGAATGTTTGACTCATACAGGACCGCTCGATAATTTTAAAAAAAAAAATCAATTATTCTTTGGAATTTTTCAGTTTTTTTTGGGGGATTTTTTGGGATTTTTTTCATATGTTTTCTAATTTCTTAGGATTTTTAAGATATTTCTGATTTTTTTAGGATTTTAAAGATATTTTCTGATTTTTATTTCATTTTTCTTGTTTTTACATATTGTTTATGATTTTTTATATTACTTATTAAATTTTTTAATATTTTACTATCCACGTCATCCTGCCACGTGGCGTTTCCGTTAGCCACGTTGAATTTCCGTTAGGGTTAACGGCGTCGGATGTCTTTGTGATAACAGAATGATAGTTTGATGATTTTTTAAAAAAAATAAAAGTTTATAATATGTTTTAAAAAATGAGTGAAAGTTCGGATGAAAAATTGAAATTTTTCCAAACAGTAATATACTACCGTTTTTTTATTTTTTATTTTTTTGGATAATACTACCGTTTTTGTTTTGATGAAACGGCATACTACCGTTAGTTCACCAACGGAAAGGAGGCAGGTATGAAAATCCATCCTCAAGTGTTCAAAAGAATTTCCTATGCGTTGGTGTCTAGGCGAGGATTTTAACGAAGTAAAAAGAAT
>JAOWBR010029984.1:0-25762 GCA_028571145.1 Dionaea muscipula
TTTGAATGGCTAAGGCACTGAGCCGGGCTGATCACCCTGGCCAGAACCGGGCCGTTCGTCGTCGAACCGATACCCCCGCGAACCCGGTCGTCTCCCGTGTCCTTTTGTCCACATGTCTAGAGGATTTTTTCCCGTATATTAGGGAACATATCAATAAACAAAGAATACAAAAAACAATAAAAAAAAAACAAAGTTAATAAGGTTTAGAACATGTTTTTGAAAGTTAGTGCAATATTCTGAATACCAGTCCATAAATAGTGAGTATCAAATTATCCATAGCAACGTATAGTTTAATCCTGAAAATTCCAAAAGAAATAGAAATAACAGGAATCAGCATTTAGTTTCTTCAATTCATTGAATTCAAAGAGAGCTAACAAATTGAAAGACTAATAAAGCTAACCAATAATAAAACAGCTAACAAATTGAAAAGTTAATAAAGCTAACCAATAAACAACTAATCAATAAAGCTAACAAATAAATAGAGCTAACAAATAATCACAATCCAAGCTAATCAATTGCTATTGAATAAAGCTAAACACAATGAAATATAGGCAAATAAAGCTAAACAAAACTAATCAAGTTTTGAATAAACAAAGTTAACACAATCATATCCGCCCAACTAATCTTTAGATGGGTGATGCACATGATCTTTAGTATTATTAGGTGATATAGAATGTTGAGCTTTTTTGGTAACAATCATTTCTGGTTGTTGCGGGTCTATTGATTTTGTTGTGGTTTTGTAGTGAAATTTTGTTATGGATAGTAGATTGAAATTTTGTAGTGAAACAAAGCTAAACAAAGCTAATCAATTTCTGGTTGGTATGGATTGTAGATGTTTATCTTTTTTGCTACCTCTAATTAGCTGCTTTGAAGTACAGCTTTACCTGGTGCATGAACTTTACGGGCCGACCCCGCCAGCACCCATCTGTCGAGTCAATAGCCCCTCGATAAAAACTCGAAAAATTGAACAAAAAATGTAAAAAATTGATATTTTACTTCAAAATATTCGTCCTTGTAAGAAAAATCGTCCGTCATTAGTCGAGTATGGATAAAAAATAAGAAAATTAATATTGAACAATTAAAATGACGAGAGATAGAGATTTTACAGTGATATATGAGGAAGGATAAGAATGTTTAAATAGATATGAAAGATATGAGATCGAGAATGTTTTGAGTATATTAAAAAAGACTAGAACTATTTTAGAAATATTATTTTATTTTTCAATAATCAGGGACCAAATCGATAATTTAAAATAAAATATGCTATATTTAATAAAAGAGTACTGCATTTAGGACATATGTTGTATAACCAGGGTAGGGGCAAGCTCGGTATCTTATCATCCGGTCTGGGCGAATCTCCATATGTTGTACAACCAGAGTAGGGGCAAGCTCGGTATCTTATCATCCGGTCTGGGCGAATCTCCCTTCACTTTTTTCTTGCTTTTCACGCGCTCACTGCAGTGCAGCGGCTACTCTAATAGATCGACACGATTTATTTTGTATTTTGTATTTTTGCATTTTCCTTTGTTTTTCGTTTGCTATACACGATCCAAGAACGCAAATTGTGGAGAGAGAACCGGGCGAAGCCGATGAAGCGACGAGAGGATTCGAACCCGTTTGAGGAAGAGGCCGTCAATCCTTTCTCTGTAACTTCCCCTCCCCTTCCTACATTTCCTCTCCTCTTCCCAATTTCTATTTGCATGCCAATCTGCCACTTAATTATTATTGTTATTCTATCTTTCGATAAAATTTATTAATAATACATGCTTGCTAACCATATTAATTAAATTTGAGTTATATCTACTTTCGAAGCATTGAATTGTCGTTGATTTTGTTTGATTTGGGCAGTTTTGTGAATCTGTTCGTTCGATCTGGATCTGATGAAAACTGCGGATATCATATTCTATGAAACATGTAAATTGGGAGATCATTGGTGATCTTAGAGTTTGGTGCTATGGTGGGGATGGATTCCAATTTTTTTGCTGCCTTTGTACTACCAGCTATGAATTGTGGGTCCATACTGGGCATGAAAGTAGCTCAACAGCAGTAAAAATGTCCTGGTGAAGGGTCGATTCACTCGTGTTTTGCTGCATGGCCTTGTTTAAGAGATAAGAACGTGTCTTAGGCACCTCTAGGGTCGATCCACTTGCCCATTCAGTCATAGTCCGACGAGTAATTTCTATATTTGGTTAATAAGAAGATGATGAGGAAACGGCTTGTTTATATGTCCGGGGTTTCTAGTTCAGCGAATTGTGGATCTAGATTATAACGCCTTTAATAGTTTGTTGGCATTTGTTTACCAAGCAAACTTCTGTATGCAGCCCAAATTGTTTGCTTATTATTTCCTCGTTAGGATTTCCAAAATATTTGCATTATGTAATGCATTAGATTTTCTCTACTTGTCTCATAATACCCTCAAAATAGTTTTACCTTGAAAATAACAATGAATCAACTTGCACTGACTATACGACAATGTTTTAAAGGGCTTGAGGCGCACTTGAGACGATGAGACTCCTCAGCAAGGTGTGAGATGCGAACCTCATGAACACGAGGCACAAAAAGTTTTAATAAACATTTAGCATTATAATGCATTTATTATTTTAGGAGAGCATAAAGCAACAATTATATACCAAACAATGACATTTGCTCAAACATTCTTAAAACAAGATATAAAAGGAAAAAGGATAAACAAGGAAATTGGGGAAAAGGTTGGATCTTAATAGAGGGAACAAAAATCAAAGGAAAATTATAAATTGACGAGGCCACTGAGATGCTCGAGGCATATGCCTCAGTGTTTGAGGTGATGAGTCTTGAGTCTCTCTCTTGAGGCGCTCTCATGAGGAGCGCCATTTAAAACATGGCTATATGGACATTTTTGGAAAGTGAAACATATAAATGGAAATAGTGGGAGCGAGTATAATTATGTTCTTGGTCAGCATGTGAACAATTTGGAAAACAGAGAGTCGTAGGTGAATTGGGAAAATCTTTGTTGAATTAACACTAAAACTCGTTAAATAACTACTTGTCAAGTCAAAGTTTGCCACGATAGGGTGAGTTATTCGCCCAATCCAAATCAAACAAATCTCACTTCTTATGAGTGTCAACATTTTTGTTGGTGACTGAACCAAACCAAACTATACCAGCATTTTAGTTGGAGCCATTTTGCACTTAAGGATGGGGTTGGGGGGGGGGGGGGGGGGGGAATTGCCTTTTCCATCCCCGACCTCGACCACGACCCTCCATATAACTCCATGTCCCCGTCCCCGTCCCTATTCCCTGTTCCCGCGGGAAAATAAATTTTATTCCCCGTCCTCGTTTCTCGTTTTCCGATCCCCGTTTTTCTATCACTGTTTTCCCGTTTTCCTGTTTTCCCATTGGATTAATCTAAAGGTTAAAAATATATATAATATAACTAATATATATACGGGTTTTCTGCAAGATGAGTTCGGGACGAGATCAAGCCAAGTATCCGTGGGGTGCATACCAGTCCCTGACCTCGTACATTGTGGAAAAATTTTCCCTGAACCCGTCTCCATCCTCGTTTTGACGCCGAATTTCGACCTTGTACGGGGCGGGGTCGGAGCGGATCCCCACGATTCGGATATTTTTTGCCAACCCTATAAGCACTATTGTGTGTCACTCTCTTTGAACCTCATCTTGTGCAATGTCTTATACTAGGATTTGCTCTATTCTCTTAAATCAGTTAAAAATATACATTATCAACCATTTGAAAAAAATCAATGAAAAATAAAAAAATCATAAAATAATTAAAAATTAAAAATTATATTAATATATTAATCTTGTTTGGAGCGTCTTAACAAATTAAAAATTTTGACTATAATATTATATTTTATTGATATTACAAAACAATATTAATATTACAAAAAGAAAACCCACACCACCCCACCCTCACCTCCCACTCTCACTTGTTGATGTGATAGTTGTCTTTTGTAGACAATTCAAAATATATTGTGCAATGTATGACATGATCGATTGTTTGCTTCATAGGTTTTTGAGAGGTAAAGGTTCTTAAACTTGCATCCCCTGAATTGAAGCAATCAGAATTCAGAAGTTAAGCAGTGTTACAGCTTCAAACTCGTCATTTTCCCCCTCTAATGGTCATTGATACTTTTTGTTCTTTAAGAAGATGGGGAATTCTTTGAGGTGTCGAATCTTTGAGGTATATGGAATTGAAGAAAATTTAGTGCTGAAAAAAATGTTAGACAAAGAATGCTGAATATGGTTGGAGGGGCATTTCTTAGATGACTTGTTAATTACATACTCTTTTGGTCTATCGGGAACAAGGGGTTTAGGGGCCTTGCATAACTTTAACAAGCTTTAGATGTGCAATGCATGCCTTGAAAAATGTCGCATACATTGTGGAAAGCTCCTTGTGAAGGAAAATGGACAAGGGATTTCTTCCAGATCCTTAATAATCTCTTTCTATTGGTAGAACCACTAACAATTTTTATAGGAGGAGAATATCTCATTGAATTTATGTTATTTTACTAAACCGCTAGTAGAATATGTCATTGAATTTATGTTATTTTACTAAACCGTTTCGTATCCTGCTGCGGATTTAATGGAAGCTAAAAATATGTGCGATTCTGAAGAAATGCAGACAGCTTATGAAGAATGAATGGGGCATTCCATTTTAGGGTGCATGTATGTAGTCCATGAAGTTTTCTTGGAGCAAGTATTGCTCCAGGGTCTGCCTCTTAAAGACCCTGGTGCATAAAGAATTCTCGATGACGAGCCTGTCTCTTTGAAGGCCATAGTTGATGAGAATTCTCATTCGTGATTCAGTTAACCTGTCTAATGCTTTATAATTCAGAGAAACCTAAGGCTTTTTGGTTGTTTATTTGGACAATTAAATGACATTTACAGATCAATCATGTTTCTCCATTCTTTCGAGGTCCCAGTTCTTGGATTTATTTGGTTAGTCACTGTCACTGTGGTGTTGCTTAAAAATAGAATTAATCATTATTGGATTAGTTAACAATATTTAGGTGATGAAATGCATGTTGATATTTGTGATTGATCTGAATCATACTTGCTCTAGAAATCAAGATATGGAAAGCATGCACAGTTAAAGCATCGGCCCTTTCTCTTTTAGCAATTGTGAGGAGAATGTCTGTGTGAGAGTTCTGTTTATCCAGAGGACCATATGGTTGATACAATGTGCCACGGTTCCTCTACAGTGTCTTCCTGATGATGCACCGAGTCAATTTTTTTTCCTTTACATGGTTGGAATTATTTGACAGTTCATTGAAAGTTGAAGCTCATGCAAACAGCAGCTCCTAATTATATGTTGCATCATATGTGCAGAATGGCTCTGCTGATACAGGCTCAAAGTTCCGTCTTCCTAACTTTGGTTTTGGGCAGAAAAATGACGCTACTGTGAACATTCCTTTGGATTCGATGAATGTAATGAAGTCAACATTTATGGGGTTCTTTTAGTTCCAGTAGGTCCAAAGAATGCTGAGGTGTGAAAAAAATCTTTTGCAGGATCCTAATAAGAGAGAGAGAGAACTTGCTTCTTGGGAATCAGATCTGAAAAGGAGAGAATTGGTTAGTTGTATTCTAAATACTGCAGTTTTCTTCTTAATGTACAGAATGCCATTTTATTTATGTGTAAGTTCATTTTCTTTGTCTGATTTTTGCGACTGCTTGATTACTTTCTAATTTTAGTTCACCTACTTTTGTCTGCCAGTACATTTGTTTAAAGGCATGTTAACCTTCATAAATTAATTTCACTTGACTGCTGCAGGAAATAAAGCGCAGAGAAGATGTTGTTGGCAGAGGCAAGTGCATGATGCTCTTTGTGGGAGACATTTGTTTTTCTAATTGGTTGACCAATATTTTACTAAGTCTTACCTGATCTTCCCTTCTTCAAAAAATTTACTTGCTTTATGTGGCCCTATTTTTCCATCCAGCTGCCATTCCTGATGATGATAGGAACTGGCCTCCTTTCTTTCCAATTATTCATCACGACATTGTCAATGAGATACCAGTTCATGCTCAAAGGTTACAATATTTGGCATTTGCAAGTTGGTTAGGTATGGATTGCCCATTCGTTTCATTTGTTCCCTGAGTATATTCTAGATCTTTTCCTTTGAATTTGTCGCAATGTACTCTGCCATGTTCATTCCTCCTTCATGCTCTGGAGGGTAAGTTAATCTTTTCCTGTGAGGTCTAGCTAGACATGTCATAGATTTTTTACTACGTTGGTCTGTCCTAGGGATGGTTGGTCTAGGCAGCAACTTCACATATGCAGCCCATACCTGACATTCTAACTGATATGCGGTAGAACAGGAAGCTCTCATATCTCTCTTTAAATGTTGTGCTTTTATCGTTAAAAATAGATAGTCCCTTTTTCTGTAGTTATGGTATGAATGCGATAGAGGTATGCCTTTCTTGTTAACCCTGATGTGATTGGAAGATTAATTATTAGAGTTGATAATTTTTTCTGTATTGTTAACATTCCTAGTGGCAATTGATTGTCTTCTACACTGAATTCTATACTGTGTAAAGTCTTATTTGGTGTTCATGTTATCTTCTGTTTCTTTTGGCACCATTCATTCTAAAGAAAGTTGATCAGCAATGTTTATCTCATTAGGTCTCAAAAAGTTACATTCATCAAAGGAAATCACAAGTATATATCCCTAGTCTATGGGCCACATCCAATGGGCCATCTTAATATACTAAGACTCACAATGGGACTCAAAATATCACAACACTCCCCCTTAAGATGGAGTATAGATATTGATAATGCCCAACTTTTTACAAATAAATCCAATCCAAAGTGCGTTCGTGAAACATTGGATTGGATGCAATACGTATGACAGACTATCACACCAAATTTGGGTAGGTCATGGAGCCAGATAGCTCAACTCATCAAGCAATTGGCGAAGATATGTATCATTAGTAACATGGACAAGAGCTCTATACTCAGACACTCGATCTAGCAACGACAGGTTGCTTCTTACTCTTCTAGGAAACTAGATTACCACTGACAAAGACACAATAACCGATAGTGGATTTTCTATCTGATGGTGAGTTTGTCCAATTTGTATCAGGAAATCCTTCTATGTGTTAGTGTCCATGATCACTATAGAATAAGTCTACTCGGATGTCCTTTAATATATTGAAGGATATGGACTGCAACCTCTCAATGAGAGATCTGAGGGTCAGATATAAACTGGCTTACAACACTGACTGAAAAAGCAATATCTGGTCGAGTGATACAGAAAGAATTTAACTTGCCTACCAATTTCCTATACTGATCATATATGAGTCACCTTCTCTAAGGACGAGTTTTACTCCAGGGAGCATAGGAGTATCACTCGGCTTGATACCGATCATACCCATATCTTGTAGAAGGTCAAGTGCATATTTTCCCTGGGATAGAAAGATCCCACGACTACACCTAGCAACTTCAATGCCCAAGAAGTACTAAAATTATCCCGGATCCTTAGTCTGAAATTGCTTCTGCAAGAAAACTTTGAGTGACATAATCCCGTACTATCACTCCCGATGAGAACAATATCATCCACATAGACAACTAAAAAGATGTATCTAGTACTAGAATGTCTATAGAAGACTGAGTGATCCTTTGCAGACCTCTGCATGCCAAACTTCATCACCACAGAACTGAACCGGCCAAATCATCCTCTGAGAGATTGTTTCAACTCATACTACGACTTCCTCAACCGGCAGACTTGACCCGACGACTCCCCCCTGAGCAACAAACCTAGGAGGTTCCTTTACATAAGTCTCTTCAAGAAGATCCCCATGAAGAAAGGCATTCTTCACAACAAGCTGATGCAAAGGCCACCCCAAGGAAGCAGCAAGAAAAATCAGAAGGCGGACAAAAGTCAACTTAGCAACAGGAGAAAATGTGTCTGTGTAATCAATACCATAGACTTGGGCATAGCCTTTGATAACCAAACGAGCTTTAAGCGGAGCAATAGAGCCATCAGGATGCACCTTCATAACATAGACCCATTTGCAGTCAATAACCTTATTCCCCACGGGGAGGGGCACAAGATCCCACGTATGATTGGCCTCTAAAGCCTGTAGTTCCTTAAGCATGGCCTGTTGCCACCCAGGAGAAGAGAGGGCATCAGATAAGGATCGAGGGACAGAGTGAGAGTTGAAATGTGAAACAAAAGCCTACAAGGAAGAAGAGACACCACCATAGCAGATATGTGTAGATAGAGGATAAGTAGCACAATGACGCTGATCCGTAGGGCAATGGGAACATCCAGATCAGAAGAGTCGGAGGGCAAGAGATCCCGTGACGAGGAAGCAAGGCCAAAGCCATCGGTAGGGGTTGGCTCAGGTGCAGCTACGGAAGGAGAATCACCCACAATAGGAGGAGAGCCATAAGAGATCACACACCGAAGACCATAGACATATATTTGAAGAGGTGGAGGAGGACAGTGAGATGATGGGATGGCGGAAGATGATGGAACAGAATGATGCACCAGCTCATAGACTAAACTCGCAGAGGATGACAAGGTGGAGAAAGGGGTGGACTCATCGAACACAACATCGATAGATATGCAAAATCATCGCAACACGGGGAAATAACATCGATATCCCTTCTATGTGTTGGAATACTCAAGAAAGATGCATCACAAGGACTTGAGATCAAGTTTAGTGAGATGATGACGAATATCACGAACATAACAAGTATATCCAAAGACACGAAGTGGGGGAGGATGAAGAGGATGGAGAGAAGAATCAAGAAAGAGAACACAATGGGGAATAGCTCCCTCAAGGAGGAGGGCATATGATTAATCAGATATGTGGCGGTCAGAATATCTTGGGCACGTGCATCTGATACATAAGAGCACGAGTAACCTCTAATAAGTGACGATCCTTGTGCTTGGCCGCCCTATTCTGGGGTGGTGTATTCAGGCAAGAAGACTCATGGATGATCCCATGAGAAGTTATGAAGGAGATAAACTGAGATGAGAAATACTCCTGAGCGTTGTCACTCTGGAATGTAAGAATGAACATGGAAAATTGAGTACAAATCTCAGTATGGAAAACATTAAAGATATGGAACAACTCAGAACGATCTTTCATTAACTATACCCATGACATTCTTGAATAATCATCCACAAAAGAGATAAAATACCGAAAGCTGGGTCAAAATAGAGTTGAAGCTCGTTTCAAGACTCTAGACATATGTGGGACATAATGATGTTTGGCAAATTGATAGGACTCACAAAACAACTCAGATAAGGAGTGAACCTCAAGACATAGACGCTTTAAGACTAGATAACGTTGGATGTCATAAACGACAATGTAGCTGACGTGCAGTAGTTGAGATGCTCGGACATGCAAGAGCGGGTGATTCTTTCTCTAGCACGTAGAATCTTCCTAATACGCGACGACCTCTACCAAAAGTCCTCATCGTCGAAGGATCCTGAAACTCATAGAAGTCACCACAAAAAATAACACGACAATGATGAGTGCGGGTTAAGGAGCTGACTAATAATAAGTTAAACGGAAGAGCGGGTAAATATAAGATTGATGATAATGTCAAAGTGGGAGTGAAAATGGCAGTCCCGGTCCCCTTAGCCAAGATATAGGAGCCATCTGCAACCCGAACATTGGGATATGAAGAACTGGAAGAATAATCACTCAGTATACCTAGGGAACCAGTCATATGATCAGAAGTACCAGAATCAATGATCCACCGTCTAGGAGAGGCAGAGAGATAAGCAGCGGACGAAGCAGACAGAAGGACAGTAGTAGGAGAACTCTGGACAGGAACAAGACTACAATACTCAGGAGCAGAAGATGTAATCATCGAGGAAGAGTCCATGCCAGATGCCATATTAGTACAAGTGGTCTACCATGTAACTGTCAACATCTCTCTCTAGTGTGACCTGAAACCTTGCAATATGAGCAAGCAGGTCGACTGTCTGAGGAACCAACGGAGGCAGAGGAAGGTCGGCCATGGAGCTGCCAACAACGCTCAAGAACATGACTAGGGACCTGCCAATGTGAATAGAAAGGGCGAATGCCCCCCCTGACCACGACCACGACCACGACCACGACCACGACCACTGCCACAGGAGGTGGTAAAACTCGCCAGAGCAGAGTGATCAGCACCATCAGAGGAGAGGCCGAGCTGTGGCCGAATGGCTTGATTGGCCCAAGAGTAGGCCTCAGTCAAAGAAGTTTTCCGACTAGCTAGAATATAAGACCGAACGGAATCATGCTCGGAACGTAAGCCACTAAAGAAAGTCATAATAAGCAATTGTTCACGTATCTTTACTACATCAGCACTAATCGGCATCAGAACATTAAACTCCTCAGCTAATTTCTTATAAGAAGTAAAGTAGTCACTTAACGATAAATCCCCCTGATGAGGACGAAACAGAGACAGAGAAACATCATATAAACTATTCACATTGTTTTTGCCTTTATATAGAACAGCTACATAGTCCCAAAATTCCTTAACTGTCACAATGAGATACCAAAAGAGAGACTCGACGCTCCATTAAGTTAATCAATTTAGTGTAGAGACGAGCATCGTCTCTCTCCCACAACTTAGCCTTTACTGGCTCCATAGGACGCTCTTCAGTAAGGTGACTCTCCATTTCTATACCCCGAATAGCAAATAGGATCAACTTCTTCTAATGAAAGTAATTTGTGCCATCCAAACGTTGAGCAATGAGCTTGGTGGTGACAGAAACCACTTCAAGATAACATATTTGGACTCACTAGCCTCTGAAGTACTTGCCATGGCCACTAACAGAAGAGGAAATGATCTCCTCACAATAGAAACCCAAACACATAAATAATGATCACAAACAGAGTGAATCACATCTAGACAGAGAGAGGCTACTCCAAATCACACAAGCTAGCACATACCATCAAGAAAGCTTAGGAACTGTGAAATCCAATAGGAATCAGAAGGGAAGAGTGAAGAGAGAATGGACTAGCAGGACGAGGAGAACATTCTGGCCGGATGGGATGTTGTCAGCGCGTGAGGCGGTGCATGGCGGAACGTGGCGGCGCGTGAGGTCCACGCGCAGTGAGCTGGAGCGGCACGTGCAGGCATGTGAGACGGCGTCGAGGAGGCTGGCCAGGTGAACGGTGGGCGACTCGTTGTCCACCACCCTAGGTGGCCATAAGCCGAAGAAAAACAAAAATGGAGGCTCAAATCATGGCATCTCCATGGTGTCCGGTGGTGTTGCTGCTGTTCGGGGTCACCGAAGCGTGGCCAGCCGATGGGTCACCCACCCTGGTGGGCATCAGCCTTTGGGCTTGTCAGTGGTGGTGGAGATTTTCGGTAAAATGTGGTGGTTGGTAAGTTGTGAGGTGGCGGTGAACAATGCAAGGTGGCGGTAGTGGAGAGGCTCGGGTTTCCAGAAAGTTTGGCTAGGGTTTTCCATGGACAGGCTCTGATGCCATGTTGATCTCATTAGGTCTCAAAAAGTTGCATTCATCAAAGGAAATCACAAGTATATATCCCTAGTCTATGGGTCACATCCAATGGGGCCATTCACAATGGGCCATCTTAATATACTAAGACTCACAATGGGACTCAAAATATCACAACAAGCAATATCCATCGATTATTGTTGCCTCGTTGTTTGTGGTCTCGTTTATTGTAGTCATATAGCCAATCTATTCTACCGAAGTCTTTTACACAGTTTCAGGTTCGTGCAATCTCCTAGGATGTGTTTAACTGACTCACTACCTTGATGCTTTTGTGAACTTCTATCACCAAGTTTGTCTATTTTCAGTACGTTTCTTGTCCTGCAAGAAAGGAATTGCTGGCTATATGTTCTTTTTGGAACCTGGTAGTTTCGTTTTTTGGAATGCTTATTCATGGAGTAATGGTACTGTTTACTTGGGCTTGTAAATCGTTTAAAAACATCTTGCTGGGTCATTTACTGGATGTAAGGATGAGTGATGCCAAAACACAGTGTTTTGGCCAAGGATAGACCAAAACACAGTGTTTTGGTTATTTTCTTTACTAGCAACAAAACGCAGAGTGTTGAGCTTCTTGAAGATGAAACTCCGCATTTTGCTCTGTCTTCTCCTTCCTTGAGCAGCAGTTTCATGTACGTAGATGTCCTCCCCTTCGGTCATTGTCAACAACCTCTTCACCGGATCCGTTGTGATTCTATTACAAATGGATGGTGAATATTGACGAGCTCTCTCCGCCGACCACGTGGATGGCTCACATTCCTCCGACGGTTGCCAGAGATTCTTCGATGATGAGTATAAATACCTAGGGTTTATCTTTGTTGTAGTTGAGCTGAATTGATTGGTTGTTTGTTGTTGTTTTTGTTATCGATTCAATACTCCAGTTGAGTTGCTTGTATTTGATTCTATTTGAGAGCATTTGTAAACACATTGAATTCTAGATTTGGTTTTACTCTTTCGTTTCTGATTCACCGTGAGGTGTTCTTGATGTTTTGTTTCCCAAATTCGAGTCTCTTGCTTGTTTCTTTCGCTACAAGAGGTATCAGAGCCTCGGTGCTCGATTTGGGAGATTTGCTTTGTGATTTTGCTGGTTTTGGTACTCGATTTTGGTGGTGATTTTAGATCTGGAATGTTGTATCGTTGTGTGTTCTTGTGGCTCAGCGTTTTCGAGAGTTTGGAGCAGCTGGTGCTAGAGTTGTGGTCGACGATTGGAGGTGTTTGAGTTGTGTTTCCAGATTGTTTGAGTCGAGGTCTGGAAGTTCATCGGTTGTTCGAGTTCCCATCGACGTTCGAGTTCTCCGATTTGGTCCAAGCTTGATGGTTTGATTTTCTGGTGGTTTACCGGTGCTTGAGTTGTTCAATTTGTGTTCGTTTCTTTGTGGTGGTTCATGGTGATGCTTGGTCTATTCGATTCAAGCTTGATGTTTGTTTGATTGTTCGATTTTTGGTGATTTGTTGTGTTTGTCAGATCTGGAAATCGGTTCCGACACACCCTAATCTGTGTAAATTCATTTGTTGATTCCATCTGCTTGTTTTGATTCAAGTCTTGAATCGGGGCTGGTTTTGCTGCTGAATTCCAGTCCTCGTCGTTGCTGGAATCTGGAAATTGTCGTTGCCGAAATCTGGATTTCGGCTGAGTTCTGTAGAGGAAGAAGGAAGCAACAGTCACGGTCCTGTGACTTGCACGTGCGAGTCTCGTGCTTGTTTCTTTCGCTACACTGGAGTCTTTCAAATGGGGATGAGGGAATTCCTAAAATCGGGGTAGTATAGACTGCTTGAGGTATCATTGAAGAGGAGAGATTGCGTCGCCTCTTGTTGTACCACCTAAAATTATGCATTTGTAATGACGTAGATTCTCCTTCGGTTTCTTTAGTTGCTCTGACCATTTCTTTTGCATGGGATTTCAAAATTTTCCTTAGTCATCATCATACTCGTGAGCAAATTTTTCCTTGGTGATCAGCCAAAAGAAATTTCTCATTTTGCTGATGTTTTGCTGCACAGTTAAGAAGTATCCTTTATTTTCCCATTGCCCATGCAGGTATTGTTTTTTGCCTTGTATACAACCTAGTTGCAGTTACCGTTTGTTGGATTAGAGGAGGAGGTAAGCTTCTCTTCCCTACGTTTGTGCTTATGCATGTGAAAATAATGTAATATCCTCACTTTTTTTTTTCACATTTTAGGGGTCAAAATCTTTTTTCTTGCTACAATCTATGCTATCCTTGGCTGCCCACTTTCTTATGTGCTGTGGTACAGACCTCTCTATCGAGCAATGAGGTACATGGCCATCTCCCCTCCCCCTCTCTCTCTCTCTCTCTCTCTCTCTCGCTCTCTCTCTCTCTCTCTCTCTCTCTCCCCCTCTCCCTCTCGCTCTCTCCCCCTCTCCCTCTCCCTCCAACCCTCCCCAGCACATGTGTACATGCTGATATAGTTCTTTGGACAACCATTTAGCTTACAAGAAACTTACAGATGTCTTGTCTGAAAGATTCATGTCGGAACAGGATAATCAGTGATTGTATGATGTAGTGTTGTCAAAGTTCTGTAACAATGCCAGTTTACAGTAGGTTGTTGACTACGAGATGCATCCTGCTTCGTATTTTTGTTGTTTGAGCTGGTCTAAAATCTGATGCTGTAAATAGTGTAATACCCAGGTCGAAAGATAAAACTTATAAGAAATGATATAACAATTGTATCGTCATTTGGTTGAGCGTGTTTGGGTTGGAGTAGTCCTAGGATGGGTCACCTCTTAGAAAGTGCTCGCCGAACATGGGTGTGGGTAACTAATTTCCATATCAGGTCATGGTCTTTGGTAATCTCTGTTATACATGTCGATTATCCTTTTATTATGGGTTATTGGTGCCTTCGGCACAATCAACACTCCACTCTTTTGAATCACTTAAAAATATACATTACCAAGGGTTGGGGTCCGAGGGCTGAGGTCCAGGATTCAGGTTCCGAGAGTCTTCTTGAAAAAAAAATTAAATAAAGCTGAATCAATGAAAAAATGGAAAAATTCATAAAATAATAAAAAAATTAAAATTATATCAATATTAGTCTTGTTTGGATTATCTTATGTGCGCGTGTCTCATTCGGACACGTGTGGCCGACCCCACTTAGTAAGAAAATGTTATGACAAAAAATTGTATCAGTATTATATAGCTTTTATCAATAATATTATGAAAAATTTTTAAAACAAAAATTTTTTTTCCTCACCTACACTCACACCCATTCTGCTCTCTCCTTCCTCTCTCTCCTTCCCCTCCCCCTTTCCCTCTCCCTCCCCCCCTCCTCTTCACATGTCACGTAGGACAAAACATGCCATGTAGGACAAAGGGTTATACCACATTCAAAAATTCAAAAGACTTCCTTCTTTGTATTATAGATGGATAGATGGTATCTCAATTTGAACTTCCTATAATGCCCTTCATTAATGATTTTGTAGTTAAAGATATAATCTAATAAAAAAATCAATTACGATAACTATCAAATTCAAAGATGTTTTTTTTTCAAAACATAGATTCTAATTTAATTTCTACTTGATCATGCGATCTATAATACCATTAATGATTTGATGGTTTGAAATATATTCTAATAAATAAATTCTGATAGTGATCGAATTCATAATTTTACATATTAAACATGATTGTCTTAAAGATATAAATTCTAAATAATTCTAAGTAAAAAATTGATTGATCATAATATATATTATACAAAAAATAATTTTTTACAAAGTTAACTAAATAAGTTTTTCATGAGTCTATGACTCCAATCAAACCAAATAAAATAAAAATAAAAACTTTAAAATAAAGTTATAGCAGTCATGTAAAAAGTATATTTGAAGAGGCAAATTCTTTTTTAGCCACTCTCAATACACAAAACTCTTTTTGAGCCACCAATTTTTAATAACTCTTTTTTAGCCACTTTAGCTAAGAAAATACTATTAATGTCCTTACCGAATCCCAAGATGACCGATCGCATGCTCTTATCGGTGAATTGAAATCTGTGAGAACCCTTCATCGTCTTCTCCATCATCATCATCTTCATCGTCATCATCTTGATCTCCATCTTGCTTTAAGTCGAGATCTTCATCTTCATCAATTACATTGTGCACATCATAATTACCGATGGAAGACAATGACTCATGCATGAAATTATTACCAATTCTAGAAGCAATTGTATATAATTCCGATGGAAATTGAAGAGTAGCCGGAGGAGGAATCTGCTGCTGAACAATATCACAATTCGCTACAGGTTGAATATGGACAAATACTTTGAAATATTCCGCCTTCAGCTCCTAACATATACCGTAAGTCTCTGTCATCAAATCTGATCATTTTCCCTCCTGATAATAAAGATCTAACATTGAATTTTCAATGATTTAAATCAACACCAATCATATTTTGGACCATCACCAAAAAATTCTCATAATTCAAATTTGGAGGCACAAATATCATATCTGAGATACCACCCTTGTATGCACACCCTTCCCAATTCCCACCATGAGTAATGATCACCTTTAACGCGTCCATATGTATATAACCTGCAAAAAACATAAACATTAATTTCTGTCATCTCATCGATCAGACCGATCATATATCGGTCACACCGATCGGTGTCAATCGATGAGACCGATCATATATCGCTCAGACCGATCGGTCTTAATCGGTCAGACCGATCACTCTCGGTCTCACCGATTGAGACCGATTACTCTCGGTCTCACCGATCGGTCTTACTGATTGGTTTTGGAAAAACGAAGATCTGTCACGCAAGATGCAAAATCTTAAAATATATAATATGAGGGAAGAACAATGGCTTAGAACAGAGAGAGAAGAACAAAAAGGGTTTAGAACAGAGTGAGACGAACATAGAGAAATCGCAAAATAGAAAACCCTAGAACAATGGCCAACGACGACATTGAAAATCGAGGGAAGAACACCATATATCAAGCATTGAAATGTTGAACAAACAATTTCGCACCTGCAGGTTGCGATTTTTTCCTTTCTTCTTCTACCTTGGAATCGGTCCTAGACAATTCCTAGCTCGGTCGAGAAGAAATGAAGAGGGATGCAGGCACAGCGAGGTGGCTAAACAAAGACATGGTTTTTCTAAGGGTATTAATGTCATTTCCTTTCATAAAGTGGCTAGAAAAAAGTTTTTAAAATAGGGTGGTTAAAAAAAAGTAGTGATATATGAAAGTGATTATTTTTTATAATTTCCTTATATTTGAATGGTAAAAATGATACAAAATAAAAAAATACTTATAAGGTATGATGTTTTATACTAAATTACTGACTTATGCAAGTCAACTGTAATTTATGATGCAAATCTTTGCATCAAATAATCTCTAATAACAAAATTTTGGATTGTTGAGTTGATCAACATATGAGATAAATCTTTTTATTAGTATCGTAGATGATGTATATATTCATGTTAAGATTATAAAATAAAATTATATATATATATGTGCGAATAAACATAGTCATACGTACAAGTTAGCAACATCTTTTATGTAAACAAGATAGTGATGGATCATATCAGTTTAATAATAAAATAAATTGGATGGCTGAGGTCATATATTAAATTGAATAATAAACATATAATAACTTTGACGCGATGCGAATCATGCGATTGATAAAAACCCTCACTTCAATTCAAATTCAAGAAATATTTTCAATTGCTAAGGCGAGAGTAATGCAATCTAACTATGCAATAGACCACACAAATCATGAACAGGAAATAAATTTGTATCGAAATATGTTTTTTTTGAATATTGAAAAATAACTATGTTTCTAATTTTTTTCCTCAATAAATTTATACTAATTCAACTCTCATTAGGCTGTTGATTGTCATCTGTTTGGATGCATAGTATGAACGATTTTAATTGAACCTATGAACCTATGTTACCGGGATCGCTCCTCCCCCCGGGATCCGCGATCCAGAACGTATGTTTCCGATCGCGGTTCACTAGCGTTTCAGATCGCACAGGAACACGTTCCGGAACACATCAAGGTGGAATCCCTGTAATTGTATGCAGATTAAAGTGGAAGAGAGGGTGTTGCTGGCCTATGTCATGCCAAATAGAAGAATGTCAAGGGAAAGGGAAAGTAGAAGTGAAAATAGAGGCCTTGTATTTTCAAAAACTTTGTTTGTTCTTCAACAAGTTTTTTTTTATAAATATGTCAGTATGTAATTTCAATTTGCTTTCCCAATAACTATTTTCTTTGGTAGTGGCCAGTAATTAACAATTTGGTATTTTATGAGCATCTAAATCTTGTGTCCTTTTATCGTATTATGATATGTTAGATTATAGTTTCTAAATGAGTTGCTAAATTTATAAGCAAATTAGCTTATTTGTGCTATAGAAGTTTAGTTAGTGTTTGATGTTTTAATTATTGAACCATCACATCAAACCATATTCCGAAATATTGTACCATGTTCCAAAACAACGTACTGAAGAGGTATACTCCTCTCGTTCCCTATCCTAAGAAATTAGCGAACCACGTATCCAAATCCGTTCCTCGAACTAGTGTGTTCCGTGTTCCAGGTAACATAGCTATGAACACATTTAAATTTTAGTAATCGATAATGTTAGGTTATAAATTAAGTACACATATTTTAGCTTATATTATATAATTTTTCTTCTTCAACTTAAATTATATGAACAATCTATTAGGTAGGATCACGCATCGTGTGTACTAAATTACTTGTCTAAAATGTGGAAGGACATGGCTTCAGATGTTACTTCTTTCCAATTGCAGGACAGATAGTGCCTTGAAGTTTGGTTGGTTTTTTATGTTCTACATTGTAAGTTCTAAACCCTTGTCAACACTTTTTTTTTCGTAATACTAGCTCATCTCTTTAGTAAACTAAATGGCATTCACTCATGCAGCTCCATATTGCTTTTTGTATATTTGCTGCTATTGCTCCTCCAATTGTCTTTCACGGGAAGTCATTAACGTAAGTGCCTAATTTTTGTTGCTGAGATTTCAGAACACCTTTGAGACCTTTGAGTTGTACATGTATTCTATTTTTCAGCTTTGTAATGTGTTAATAGCTGTGTGAGCTACAAAGAGCTGATATCTGCACAGCAGTCTGCTGCTCCACTGCTTGGATTACGTGGTGCTAATGAAGCTGAGAGAACTTCGTTCAAACCTCTCTTTTTTCTGCATTTTCCCGCTGGTCTCACCAGGGTGGGGGAGGGGTGGGGAGTGAGGGAGTAAATGGACCAACATAAAATAGATTTAAAGCTGATAACTGGAGCACTAGGTTTATGTCTTCGAAGGGTGGTCATTGCAAGTGATAGTTGAGGCCTGAAGCAAATTTTTTTCTCCTGATAAACCTCTTGGAGCCATTTTACTCTCTTCTCTTTCTAAGATAAGACTTTATTTCTAGCAGCATTAAGGAGTTCATAGATTTTCCTTTGATTTTCATGAGGTGTATCAGTGCATGTTTTATGTTGATTCTGCACGGAAATGGTGCTGGCCGGTTTCTTCTCCATCTTTCTTTTTGGTATTTTCGTTTTTTGGGAAAAAGCTCTTTGTTCCCTGAATGGAGATGGGGCCTGGGGGTGCTATGGTTATAGTACTTATGCTGAACAATGAACGTGTGGATTCTTTGCCTTTGCATGCAATTACCAGTGTCAATGTTTTGACATTCTCATTACCACTGCACGCCAGACTATTTTGTTTGATCACCATGAGAACTTTGATGCTACTTCATTCACTTTCATGCTGCATTCAATTTACCAGATCTTGCTGAAAATATCTTTAACTATGTTCTCAATTCCAGGGGCATCCTAGCTGCAGTTGATGGCTTTTCTAGTCATGTGCTGGTTGGGGTAAGCTTATTCTGTGTTATATCAGTAATTCATCTATTTTGGTACATTTACTTGCATTGGTAAGCTTTATAGAAAGACTTGTGGTTATCTTATGAAAAATGGTTTGGTATATTCATGTGAAATGGACGGCTCTGACAGTACTCACAATGATTTTGTTATATTGTGAATTTTGAGGTGTTTATGTAAGGTAATTAAGGCTGCTCTGTTTCCAAATATGCTGGCATAAAGGAGTACTATGTAGAATCCCTGCCCTTCTGGTCTTTAGACATGAGAAAAAAGAAAAAAGAAATAAAGGCATGTGCTCACACATGCACAACGCATCCTCATAAAAGGAAAAAGAAGCAGAGGACTGTTAGGAAAGGGAAGATTAGCTGTAGATTGGATTGATCAATGTATGTTTTCTGGATCTTCTCATCTTATACCTGTGGTTAAAATATTTGCTTTTCTTAGTTTGGATGTGGAATCACATGTTCTTTAACAGAGATGTTATAGATCTTTACTAGAGAAATTCAAAAGTGGTAAATGTGGGAAGATTCTCAAGAAATAGAAACTGCATAGTCACCGCATTATCACTCTTCCATAACATATGCACTAAACCGTCGGGGACTTTTTACTAGTTCCTTGCACTTCTATATCTCTTTTAAATTTCCTTTTTTGTGCATCTTTCACTGGTTCATGTTAGAGGGGTTACAAATGCAGGTCAAGTTTTATCTGTGCTTGGTGCATGCCTTTTCTGTCGTAAACTTGTCTTTTTCTCCCATAGATCTTTCCATAATTCATATGTTTTAGTACCGATAAGAAAGGTGTCATCTCTTCTATACTGAGTTTATAGTCCATCTTATAGACATATCAGCTAAGAATGATTTGGCAACTGTGCAGATCTTCTACTTGGTCGGATTTGCTCTGTTTTGCTTAGAGACACTCGTAAGCTTGTGGGTGCTCCAGGTGAGAGTAATTTCAAACATTCATGGGCTTGGTATGAGATTAAGCTTCAGTTGGTCTGATTTTTTGGGAAAAAAGAAATAACAAAAGTCACTCATTTGTTTGAGTATCTGTATGGATTTGTCTCATTCTTTGTGCTTGAATGAGACAAGCTAGTTCCCCGATCTCTTACCTGCCTTTAGCTTTGGTTTATTCATCCAGTTATAGAGGTAAAGTATATATCTGGGCACTAATGTTAAAGCATTTTTTTCAATTCAGGCAGTAACGTTTTATTTTTTCTATTTAAGGAACTAATCTTTAGTAAGCTTTACATTTCGTCCATACTATGCATCCAAACAGATCTTCTACGGTGATCATCTCTCCTTCCTCTATTCTCTTCCTTTTCACTTCACAGTACAAGGATACGCTACCATCGATGTTAGAGAGAGAGAGAAAGAGCGATGACGACAATTAAAGCCCTAGTTTTTCTCTTCTTTAAGGTATGATTTTACTTTCTATTTCAATCTATTTCAGATTTTGGGTATTCTTTCAAGTAAAGAAGTCAACGATGTGAAGATAATGAATCTATTGATTTTCTCCAAATTGGTTGGACCATAGGTGCGATGATCACGGGTGAGGTCTCTGGTTCAATTCCAGGATGGTCCAAATCACATTGTTGACTTTTTTAATCGAAAGAAAACCGTAAACCTGAACTAGATTGAAATAGAAAGCGAAATTATTCCTTTAAGAAGAGAAAAACCAGGGCTTTAATTGCCATCTTTCTCTATCTCTAGCAACAATGGTAGCTTCTCCTTGTACTGTAAAAAGAGAAGGAACAGATCAGAGGAAGGAGAGAAGGAATGGGACTTGAAGAAGACGAGTCTCAAGGTGGGAGGCATGGATGAGACAAATGAAGTTTCTTTCTTTTTTTAAAGTGGCATAGGAAATTTTAGTGGACGTGAATGGAATCAAACAGGACTCCTTCAATGAAACAACTTGCAAATGTTTGTCTCTGAAATGTAAAGTTTACTAAATGTTAGTTCCTTGAATAGAAAAATAAAACATTAGTGTCTAAATTGAAAAAAAGGCTAAATGTTAGTGCCCAATATAGATTCATCATCTCTTCAACTGTACTCCTTTTATTTCTGGGAGCGGTTAAAGACACCACGTTTTTTTTTTCTTCAAGCCACCACTTTTTTTTTAAAAAAAAAGTTCAGTGGACTTCACCGAACTGTTCGGTGACTTTTTTTGAAAAAAAAGAGAGAAAAAGGGGTGACGTGAGTTAAAAAAACCAGGTGGCTTTAGCAGCTCCGTTTATTTCTTACTCAGTTTTAAACTTGAGCCTAATATATGCTGAGGTGGTGTAGATGTAAGTGGGTTCAGTAAGATCTTATTGAACTGTGAACATTGGCATGGCAGGAAACTGATGCCGAGCTTTAGTAAGGAGCCGGTGGTTGAGTAATCGACATAATATATTTGCTCACATTACTGTAAAAGGTCATAATTTGCAGGAACATTCAGTGATCTTAATACTTAATAGGAGTAGGTAGAGTCCTGAATTTCTCACGAGTCAAGCTTGCTTTGTAGTGTATCACCTTGAAACTTGAGAGAGAATTCCTCGTTGTTTGAGTTTGTGGTACTTGTGTTCTCTGCCTTTGATTCTTCTTGTGTGTCTTGGCCATTTCTTTTGCAGAAAATATACTTGTACTTCAGAGGAAAGAAGTAAATCAATCACACCTTTCAGAAGAATCGCCATTGCAGCTTCATTTTGCTCTGTAGTATATAATATATATCCCCCACCCCTGCACGCGATTGCTGCCCTTGCTCTCATTTTCTGACTCGGATTATAGCTGGATCTGTTAGCCACTTGATAGAATTCAAATTTGATTTGCTTGTCCATAGCTAACATGACATTTGTTATCTCACTGATGGTAGTTTCCTCTTGTTATTGGACGTCTGCGGTTCAGTTTTCAGTCGGTATGACTCATGAGAAGCTGGACAAAATTGGAGGTTATTGCAAGATGGTTGGGTTATTCTATTATGTTTGTGTGAGTAGCGTTTGACCATAGTAGGTGTCTTTGTTTCATGGGTTTCTTGGATCGTTCTTGTGTTTTTGTATAAGGTAAATTCATTACCTTTAAAGCATAAAATTATAAAGCAATTTACGAGAAACAATTCATGCCACCATTGGCATATGAAATTCCTGGTCGGAACCACGTAGATTCTGGAGAATCTACGAAACAGCATCAGCAATTTACATTTACTTCACACATGAACTCCTATGTTGGAGAATTTTTCGTCACCATATCCTCTTAAATGATAAGAGTACCCTTAGCCAAGAAAGTGTGGATGAAGCGAAAGTACTGTCAAACAAGGAGGATAATTTGGATATTAAACATCTTCTCCGAGCATCTCGTTTCTCTCCTAGGATTCTTCTTCCTTATCAGATCTCCAATTCTCCCTCTAGAAAAGGATTTTTCTTTCTCCACGGGGCCAATTCAAGGGCGAACACATGGGGGTTGTTGTCTTTTTTTTTTTTTTTCTTTATCTACAGTTTGAATAATCTGTTAATTTGAATTATTTATTTTTTAAAAAATAATAAATAAATAATAATTATTTTTAAAAAATAAATAATTTAAATACATAGATTGTTCAAACTGTACAGAAAATACACATAAAATCGAAAGCACCCCTCCCCCACCTCTATTTCATGTCTTCACCTCTGAATTGCTCCGGTGCAGATAGCAAAATCCCTCTCGAAAACCCTGGGCAGAGTGTTTTAAAAATAGGATGGTGGGTCTGACACGGTCGTGTTTATTAACACTGGCCATCCGTGTAAGCTGCTAATCTCACGGCCCTCAGAAATATGGAGCTGTCACAACTTTGGGCCGACCGTATATGTCAACGGTCCCTCTCCATTCTACTCACTCTACAACACGGGTAGCCCGTGTAAGCTTCCGAAAAATGGCAAATCAGCTATTAAAACTCCGGAACTTCTCCAGCGATGCCATCTTCCATCAACTGCTCCAAAAATCATCATCCTGCACTCAAAACATACCCAGAAAGCAATAAACTGCACCATAAGCAAAAAACATGCATCTCCAATACTCAACAAATTTTCCCACCTTAAATCTTTATTTGTCCTCAAGCAAATGAAATAACAGACACAATAAGAATAGCTATGGACGAAAAGCAGGAGCCACGCTAAAAGTGCTCAACAATTAGTAGAACCAACGAAGCACCGCAGCAATCACAAGAAACACACTCCTCATCTCCTACTTCAAACCATGTGATACAATCAGTCCCCAACTATTCACATTTCAGAAGATAAAACACGAACCACAATTTTTTTCAACTTTTCTAAAGCTCCACTGACTTGTCTTTGTGAGCAAGAAGACATGCACAGTAGAGGGAAATGAATCTGTATTATTCTTGTATCTTGCTCTCTCTCTCCAAGTCTATCTACATGACTTATTTATACAACTTGTATAGAAGTTACTAACCTCAACAGACTTATCGAGGGCCGCACGATCTACAACTGCATCAATGATTGTGAGCCACACGATTTACAACTACCACTAATGCATATCAACAGACTCAACATATTAAAGGAATAGGATCAAGCTTATACTGTAACAGTCTTTTTAATCTTTTACAACTGCTTTTGAGATTGGCAGGATACTACAAACGTTTTGTTGAGGGTTTTTCTGCCATAAATTTACCTCTCACTAGTCTGACTACGAAAGGAGGGAAATTTGTTTGGATCGACTCCTGTGAACAAAGTTTTCTTGAATTAAAGAAGATGTTGATAACGGCACCAGTTCTGGCTTTACCATTTGGGGAAGGTGGATTTGTGATTTACAGTGACGCTTCATTACAAGATTTAGGTTATATTTTGATGCAGCATGAGAAGATTATAGCCTATGTCTCCCGGCAGTTAAAGGTCCATGAGAGAAACTACCTCACACATGATCTTGAATT
This sequence comes from Dionaea muscipula, assembly GCA_028571145.1. Classification (NCBI taxonomy): domain Eukaryota; kingdom Viridiplantae; phylum Streptophyta; class Magnoliopsida; order Caryophyllales; family Droseraceae; genus Dionaea; species Dionaea muscipula. The sequence continues at coordinate 24,197 of JAOWBR010029984.1, forward strand.
GGCAGCTATAGTGTTTTCTTTGAGAAGATATGGCAGCACTACATGTATGGGGGTAGGGGGTTGTTTCAGTTTTTTACTTTTTTTGTGTGCAATTTGAACAATCTGTCAATCTGAATTATTTATTTATTAAAAAATAATAATTAAATAATAATTATTTTTAAAAAATAAATAATTTAGATACACAGATTGTTCAAACTGCACAGAAAAAACACAAAAAATTGAAAGAACCCCTCCCCCTCTCTATTTCGTGTCTTCACTCGTGAATTGCTCCGGTGCGGATAGCAAAATCCCTCTCAAAAACCCTGGATAGCGTGTTTTAAAAACAGGATGGTGGGTCTGACACAGTCATGTTTATTAACACGGCCCATCCGTGTAAGCTGCTAAACTCGCAGCCCTCAGAAATATGGAGCCGACACAACGTTGGGCCGATCGTGTATGTCAACGGTCCCTCTCCATTCTACTCACTCTACAACACGGGTAGCCCGTGTAAGCTTCCGAAAAATGGCAAATCGGCTATTAAAACTCCGGAACTTCTCCAGCGGTTCCATCTTCCATCAACTGCTCCGAAAATCATCATCCCGCACTCAAAACATACCCAGAAAGCAAAAAACTGCACCATAAGCAATAAACATGCATCTCCAATGCTCAACAAATTCCCCCACCTTAAATCTTTACTTGTCCTCAAGCAAATGAAATAACAGACACAATGAGAATAGCTATGGAAGAAAAGCAAGAGTCACGCTAAAAGTGCTCAACAATTAGTAGAACCAATGAAGCACCGCAGCAATCATAAGAATCACACTCCTCATCTCCCACTTCAAACCATGTGATACAATCAGTCCCCAACTATTCACATTTCAGAAGATAAAACATGAACCATAATTTTTTTCAACTTTTCTAAAGCTCCACTGACTTGTCTTTGAGAGCAAGAAGACGTGTACAGTACAGAGAAATGAATCTGTATTATTCTTTTATCTTGCTCTCTCTCTCCAAGTCTATCTACATGACTTATTTATACAACTTGTATAGAAGCTAGTAACCTCAACACAAACTCTTCTGTTGATTCTGTAATTGTCAGATCACCTCCTTTGTATCCTTTCTTTTTCTTCACAGTCTTCATTATCTTCACTCCTTTCTTCCTTGCTTCACAGAAATAGCAGAAAGCATCATGTCTACTTACATGTCTTGTCCAATGTCCACTTTCAAACAACTTCTTGAATTCACTCATTTCCTTGGCTGAAAGCACTTCTGTTGAACTCTTCTGAATAATTCCTTGAGAACTTCCTCCTGCACCATGTCCTTGAAACCCCTTTGAACTTCCATAGCTATATATTTGATGACCACCTTTTTTCTCTTTGCCACCATATCCTCCAGAACTTTCCCCCTTTTTGGCATAATCCAAAAATTTTTTGAGGAGAAGGTCTGTGAGGCTTTCTGTTGCTTTAGTCTGGCTTCCTGGGCCTTTAAGATGGTATCAAGAGCTCCTTCAACATTTTTTATTCTCTCTTCATTTTCATCAATTTTCTTCATCAAATTTCCTTCAGACTGTTCCATCTTCCTGATCAA